>MJUU01025136.1:5306-45360 GCA_002080025.1 Modiolus philippinarum
ATACAGTGACTTTTTAGTTAGAGCAAAAACACTGTCCCAAAAGCTGCTTAGTCAGGGATTTGTTCAGCCTTTGTTATTTTCATCCCTTCAGAAATTCTATGGCCGTCACCATGACATCATTGACAGATATGACGTGTCTGTGTCCCAAATAAAAACGGACATTTTTAGCTAGATTTCACGTCTTCACGGATTTGACATAACCGGATTTGACTCAACCCCGGATTGACTCACTGATAGTGTGACGGGTGCCGCTAGCGGAGCAGGACATGCTTACCCTTCCGGAGCACCTGATGTCACTCCCGGTTTTCATGGGAGTTCACACTATGAGTGCCTTAGTTCTTAATGTTATCTTTTTATTTCCGTGCATTGTAGCTGTCTCACGTCCTAGTTTGTCTTTGTTTTATCTGTTACCGTTTTTGCCATGTCTTTGGACTTCGATTTTTGTAGGCATCGCTTCCCTTGTTCCTTCGGTATTCTACTGCCGTTGTTTTAGAACGGCAAAATTTGAATTAAAACACGTCATAGATGCATAAATCGTTGGCACCAAAATAACCACGGACTCGGACGCGTGCTCCATTCTTTATTACGTCATAAAAAGGTAAGTAATTCACTGATGTCAACAATGGCGTTACGACGGTGATTTGTTTGATTTTTTGGATGCTGAGGGGAGAAAAATCATCAAACACCAGTGAGAGGGTCAGACAAAAAATCTCAGACACTCTCGGGTAAGATTTCTAGCGGACTTGGTAAGCTTCGTTCGAGTACTTTAAATCTTACCCTTGGGTGTCTGAGATTTTTCTGTCTGACCCTCGCCCTGGTGTTAGATTCTTATAATCTCGTGACCAACTTATTAATCAAGGCTTCATAAAAATTTCGTCTCATATGATCATTAAAAAAGTTCTTTTATAGGTATCAGTCCTTGTTGAAAAAAATTGAACTTTCGGACCGAACTCAGATTCAAGATTCTTTCTGTACTTAATACTGAGATGATCATTTCTTTTACCAGTCGACGACCTTTCAAATACAAATGCTGTTGAGATGCTACCGGATACTACCAGAATGGGAAGGGAGGTTGGGCTTGCCATAAAACCAGTTTCACTTACAATTTCTTTTTGGTACCAAGTCAGGACAATTGAACCTGATTTGTCTTTTTTGTCTCAGGGACTTCGGCTCTTGAGCACTCTGTTCGGTAGTTTTGTTATTACTCCCATTCTAATAAAATAACTAAAGAGACATTAACTTAAAAAAACAAACTTTTTTTTTTATTTTTGTCAAAACCATGTCCGTTTATACATTTAACAAAAGAATAGGCTAGATGGAAACTCCCTCTAGTTCCCTTTTTCAGTTCAGGTATGTATTTGAATAAAAAAAAAATATTGATAAGGGATTGACCTTGTATTTGTTTATTATCTTTTTTGGAATGATTAGAACTAGGATATAGATGTGACAAGCCAAAAGTTATTTTAGTCACAACAGAAATATAGAATCAACAATTAGTCAATTATCGTTTTGTAAACGAAGTGAAAAAAGAAAGAAAACCAAAAACTGTCGCCATGCAAAAGAAAAAAAATATAAAAGAAGAAAGCCCACATTTTTCATGCTCAACACCCTACTTATATGGGACTGATACAACGAAGACCGAATACCGAAAGTATTTTCTGCATTGCACTCAATGGATGTACTTTCTACTGGATTTGACCTCCTATTTCAATATTTTAAAAAAAAAAATACTCATTTCGGACTATTTCTTAGGATCTTGACTTTCCACATTATTTGATTTTAATCCTAGTGATGAGAGGTTTCTCCTTGAAACACGTGTACAACATAACAACACTTTTTGCTTCTTATGCCACACGGGGTTTTGTAGGTTAACGGTGGACAAAGATTCATCAAATATTGATTGTGTTTTCATATTCATGCCAAATTGACAAAAAGTTTATAGCATATGAATGATTCTGTTTTCGGGGAAGTGTTTTTGTTTTTCACGTTTACATTTACTTAACAGTACAGCATGCTCAGCGTAGTTTGCTTGGGCTGTCCAAAATGCTCTTCAAATGCATAAAGTTTTAAAATGGCGACACTTTTCCCGTACCCTACGATACTGATCACCAATTCTCCGGCACATCTCAACCACCTAGAGTACTTTCATCATTTCAATCCAACAGCTTATACAGTTTTTCTGTTAGACATGTGTTGCAATTTCAAATTTTAGACTATTGCATTGTCCATTATTAGATAATAATGTAGGATAATATCTAAAGCTTGATTTGAATTAAATTGGTTCTGTTCAGCATTGCATACTTTTTAGTTGATAAAAATCGTAAGATTTATCTGAATTAAAAATAGTTTTATGTAAAGACCAAAACATATATTAAGGTGTGACACAGCATATCACGGATTTTGCTGAATTTCATTTTATAAGTTGATAATGACCAATTAATAACAAAAACAGCACTTATTCATTATTTTAAAAACAGTTGCCATGGTAACAGTTCCGGCCGTTTTAGATCATCGCTGATACCAAAAATATGCAATTTTTCAAACATTTTTCATCAAGGAAATGAGGAAATTTTCAATTTCAATTTTTTGTGTACTTAATTTTAAGTCTTTATGTCATTATTTTAAAAAAAGAGTTTTTGAATTCATCATATATATGTATGTAAAGTTAAAACAAGGTTACTGAAAATATAAGAAATTGACAAACCTAAAATGCAAAAATTAGGCAAAACTCATGCTTATTGTTTACTTTTTAATTGTTTTTATACTCAAAAGCCGGCTTAGAAAATACCTTTCATGAGTATTCTAACATAGACCAAGATTAGTTCGTTTATTGCATATCAAAATATAAGAAGGCAAATACTAGGTGAAAATATATGCAGCCTTAAAGCTTGTTGCCATGGCAATTTGTCAACTAGAAAAACTGTGAGCAAACCTCACTGATATATACCCCTGCTCCCCCATTTAATAATCAATTAAATTAAATTCTGAAAAAGAAGATGCAAATCTACAAAATGTCACAAAGATTGTGTTTTTGTCGGGCAAAGGATGACAGTGATTGTAATACCACTTTGCCAGTTTAAAAAATAAGTGAGAACCGAACCGTAAATCTAATTTATGGTTGTTGACAATCCCGCACCCATGACCAATGACAACAATAAGCAAAGAATTCCGCTTAAACCGGTTCTAGGGGCCGTCTTGAGCTTACTATGAGGTATGAGCAAAGCCCATTGTTGAAGGCATCATGGTGACTTCAAGATGATGAACAAAATAAAAGCGATGTTCTTTTGCTTGGTTTTTACCATGTATTTGTAGAGACCTTGTCTCATGTGCATTTACTCCATATCCTTTTATTCAACATTTAGGAGAAGTAGCGGATAAGAGATGGGTACCCTCTTCATGATAAAGTCCATGTTTTGCAATGGGAAGCCCAAAAATTTGATCAAATCAAATTCTGAAATAGGAGGTGCACATCTACATTATGTCACAAAGACTGTGTTTAAGTTTCATGAAAATCTATTCAGTGGTTCAGAGGGAGTAGCGGATTAGAGATTGGTACTCCCTTGTAATGTAATGGCAAAATCCATGTTTTGCTATGGGAAACCCCAAAAACTAATTAAATCAAATTCTGAAATAGTAAATGTACATCTACATTATGTCACAAAGACTGTGTAAAAGTTTCATGAAAATCTATTCAGTGGTTCAGGAGGAGTAGCAGATATGAGATGGGTGCCCCGTTGCAATGTAACGGCAAACTCCATGTTTTGCTATGAGAAACCCCCAAAAATAAATTGAATCAAATTCTGAGGAGGAGGAGGAGTAGCGGATAAGAGATGGTTACCCTCAGGTGTAACGGACGGAAGGACGGAAAGACGGACGGACGGAAAGACGGACAGATGGACGGACAACCCTATCACTATACATGTATGCTCCCGACTTTTCAAGCGGGGGTATAAAAATGGCATGTTTGTACAACAGCCTTTAACTATGATAAAGAAAAATATAGATAAGATAAAATTTGAAACAAATGTTGAGCATATCTACCAAACAATATCCTTTTATCCTTCAATGACCTTGGTACGATTCAAGATGAAAGGTCATGATGTCAAGGTCATCCGAAAATGAAGCAAATTTAAGAAAAAAATGACAAAAATGTATATTACATTCAGGTTTTTTCAAGGTCATGATCTGTTGAAATGATCCTCCTACAGATAAATGATCTTCATTGTTTTTTTCTAGGTACAGACAAGTAGCAAATTAGGGTTATACGATTTTAAGCAAAAATCATCGCTTTTGGCAAGTTGCTATCGAAACAAATTTGAACATTATCTATTTCAAAATGTATTTGCCCAATGAAATTTTTTATATATATTGAGCAATGAAGCATTGGTGTATGTAAAAATACCCTGAGAAGTATACCATATGCTGGTTTTTTGTAAGAATTTAGGCAAAAAGTTGGACAAGAATCACAAAAATGCATTAATTTGGTACTTTTTTTGCAACAAAAATGTCAATTTTTAGGCATTTTTGGTAACATCGTTCCCTCTTGGAATTTATGTTATCTTTTAAAACTTTTTTGAAACTGGCTAATAAGGCTAAACATTTAGCACACAAAATATGAAATTGAAAATTTCTTAATTTTAATGTATTAAGAAAGGTTTGAAAATGGTATATTTTATGGTTTCATAGATTGTCCAAAAAAACCCATTTGCAGCCATGGCAACGGCTGTTACAAAACAATGAACTAATGTAATGTTTTATGATTTATTTTTAATATCAACATAAAAAGTAAAAAAAAAAATCAACCAAATCTTTGATAAGGCGTGGCAAATTATTTTGGTCCCTACAGTAAATCACTCTAACTTTCTCAAGGAATTGATTCAAACCGATTTCAAAGAGTCATGGTTTTAAATAAATTTAATTTAGTTTGGATGGTTTTAAATAAATTTAATTTAGTTTGGATCGGTAATGGCAATACAAAAAAATGATTTGGAGTGAAACCTTTTTGATTCATAGGTCAGAATAATTGAATTAACTCGATCTGCTTTATTAAAATTTTGTTTCAAATAGTCTGTAGATTTATTATAAAATATCATGTGTATGTGGTCAATCCACAAATGTTTTCCTCTGTCTTGCAAACTCCGATCTACCCACACTAGATCTAGGACTAATTATTGAAAAAATGCATTGTTTTGTCTTGGGTCATTTAAAGATAATTTTTCAATGTTTGAGTAACAACGGCATACAAGGAAGAGTAAGAATAATCGAAATGACATTGGATGAGAGCCATTTTCAAATATTTTTTCTAGATTCTCTTTGGTTTTCTGTACATAAACTTTAGTCTTGAATTTAATTTTTTGATAATAGAATTTACAGTACTCTTTCCACATAGATATTGATTGATTTCTAGGCCAAGATATTTTACTTTAGATTGAGATTTTATGCTGTGGTCGTTTAATTTTACTTTTTCAGTTTTCTTTTCGGACCAAATATAGTACATGTACATTCAGTTTCTCCGCGAAGTAAAGAAAGTTTTCTATCGATGAGCCAATTTCTGCAAAATTCAAGAACGCTAGGTATAACTTCGGGATTCTTATGAGACAGGAATTTTTAGTCAGAATATATACTTATGAACACACTATTTACATAGCAAAAGAAAGGCAGAGGTCATAAAATGCTTCCACAGGGAACCACTACTGGCCATGTCCGAATCGAGAAATTCGTAATTCATCTAACCCAGCGATCTTTATTCATGTTCCTAGAGGTATTGTGGGTAAAATGTTAGACATAATAGAATAATCTGATTGAACTAGTGTAGTTATGTTTACTTTCACTAGTTTTGACAATTTGTAATGTGTAGAGAAATTATCTAACCTCTGTACGTAAATAATTGATGTTCAACATCGAACAACGAAGCTTTTCTATATTTATGAATAAGTGTGATTTAAGACTGTCCGTTGTTCAAAATTGATAAAAACAAGTAGAAAAAGCCAGTATTCAGTGTTGATTACCATATGCCTATGCTTTTTTGACACTGCAATGCTCTACTTCCATGTAATCATATATTTTGCACAGAAGATGCGACTGTAATTTATGTCAATGCTACTTTCAATTCATGTTCATTTTCGCAACTGCTACTTAAAACTGGTGTAATCAATTAAAAACTAATTTATATAAGGAAGGACTATTTGACAGATTATTGCAATTCTTTATTCTTTTAAGGTATTTGCTAAGATTAATCGACAATATTATATCTGTCTGTCGTATATTTGTTATGCTCAGTGTTTTCTCCCGCTTTTAGAGTACAAATTATGCTTTCATTCAGTACCCGACCAGATTCTCTGGTAAGAACTTTCACAGGCTGTCTATCAATTCAAAAGTATATAAACCAAGTACATTCTTAAATTAAATATTACTTCCAACAGAACATTTTATAGCCATATATGAAATTTCTAGCCCATAAGCAATTTTCGTTTCACAGTCAACATCCGATCATACATCATGTTGAATTATGCTGAATTACCCTTGTACGTGTATGTACGTTCATCTGTCTGTGCGTACGTCATGCCGATCGTTCCTACATCTCTAAGTCATTCATGTCGCATTCTAAACTACAGATGGGTTTCATTTGAAACAGCCAGAAATCCTTATGATTCAGATGCATTTTACAACAGGCTACTGGGAACTTTTTGTTGGACGTAATATATCAGGTATCAGAAACAAATTTTGGTGTGGGATAAAATTTGTCACTCAAATTGTAGTGTAGCTTTGCCTTTTCGCCTCATTTTTCAACCATCTTACAGAGAGATTTTTTATACAGCTTCTACGTCAAACTATTGATTCTCCTATAACTAATGATGAAACTCATACTGTAATTAAATAACGGTGTACAAATGAAGCATCTTGCTTGTATATGAAAACAAATTAATATCTAAAGTACATGTATACGTCCTATATTTTGATGCCTATTTACCCTTATTGATTCAATGCTGTTTTTAAGGTGGTTTCGATAGGTTTTCTAATTTTTCTGTGATTGAAAGTTAATTAAATGCACTTCAAATTTTTAGTATAAATCAATAGGTAACCGAACTGGTTTTTCCGGGAGAAGATTCCGAAAATATGTGTCACCTGTGTGCGAGAGATCATGGACATCAAAGATTGCTTGCTGCTTTTCAGTGTCAAAATTTAATTATTGAACGATTGATATTAAAGAATTACGTGACAATTAAAAAAAGAGAAAACAATTTTTTTATGTAATATAAATAGCCAAGTATATCAAAATGATATGATGCATCCTTTAATATACCAAATCAGATTTGCGCTTTCAATCGTATAAATTCATGAAGACAAAAGTATTTTATTATTCCTTTTGGTTTATTTACATCCTTTTTATTTTTTGATTATTGGCCACATCAAAAATCATCTGAGCGATTTAAATTACGTAAACTGATCTGTATCGATGCAGACTTTTAAAGATATTTCCCATGATTCAGTAGTAGGTTTTGACGTCACAACCTACAATTACAGTCAAAATATATTCTAGAAATTCTTTATTAACTTCTTAATTTTTGCGAATTTTTTAATAAAATTTCAAATATATGCATTTTTATTACAAAGAATAAAATAAGCCAAAATATAAAAAATCGCGAATTTTCCCTTTAATGAAATAAGAGTTTTCCAAAAAGTGAAATAGTTTAAACACTCGCATCATAAATGTTGCTAATTTGATTTGATCTATTATCAATGAACTTTTCAAAATCATTTTTGCAACATTTTAATGGCAAATTCCAATTTTCATCACCTGCGCAAGATGGATGCTCAGTTTTAGACACAGGAACAACCTTAATACTAGTACCTAGTTCTTGGTAAGTGGGGTGATCAGTCAAATTTAAGAGTCAAAAAATGATTTTCTGATATAAAAAAAATCTATATATTCCTGATATCGGAACATCTCTTCTATTTTTTGGTATCAGAATCGATTTTTTTAATATCCTCGATATAAATATAATTGGATTTTTTATATTAAAAATCGATTTTTGATATCAGAAAATTCGATATTCGATATCAGCAGATTCGACTTTTGACATTAGAAAAGTCATTTTTTTATATTAGAAATTCGATATTTTGATATCGGAAATTCGGAAATAAATTTCATATATATATATATATATATATATATATAAAATAATTTTTGATATGATAAATATAAATTCGATGTTTTTATATTAGAATTATTTTCTGATATCAAAAGATATTTTCTGACATCAGAAGTTCCGAATTTTTGATATAAAAAATCGAATTTTTGGTATCATAAATGAACTTCTGATATCAAAAAATAGTTTTTATTTATAATGTCAAAAATTATTTTATTAATATATATCAGAAAATATTTTTTTGATATCAAAACATCAAATTTCAGATATCTTGTTCATTTATATATTCGTGCGTGTCATTTTTCATTTATGTGCCGTGTTCATGTAATGTGTTTTTTCTTTGTTTTTCCGATGTTGACATTGTCCTTGGATTGTTAGTTTTTTTACCTCTGCAAGATTTCTCTCTATATTTCAGATATAAATGTATTTACAACATCCTTTTTCAGAAATTTGTTGATAATTGTGATTTGAACGTTCGAAAAATCCACAGTTATTATGTTTAAATGCGGCTTTACAAACACATATTAGAGAATTAACTTTAAATTTACGCCAGAAGAAACAAAAAAATACAAACCAACATACACACCAAATATCATAGACTGCAGTTAGTTGTCGAGAAACTGATCTTAGCACAAAACTTGAATAAGTTCACCAATCCGAAGACAAAATAACTTATTATTTTTATTGACAGCAATGAACACTGGCAATTACCCAAATTTTATTCGCATTCTAGTAAAATTGACATCAATTTGAGAAGCTCTGAAATACAGATTTCGTTTTTACGGAAATGTTGTTAAAAAAATGTCAAAAAATGATAAAAAATCCAGAAAAAACTTGCACGTAACTTACATTCTTTACGTTAGAGGAGATTTTGACCGGATATTCTTCATGATTACGTTAAATTTGCTTTGGGATCCAATGACCTGAAGATTGTTCAATTATATTGCCGATGTCTACTGAAATCCATGATGATTCTTTACCAAACCCTTGCGGAAGTTTTGAATTTGATTATTATTCCGTAGTGCGACAGTGTTTTACCAGCAGACTAGGCTCCTTGAGCTAGCCGGCAGTTCAGCGGCGAGCACTCCTCGACCCATCTTTCTAAATTACGTTTTGGCTATTCTTTACTTTTCAAGATTGTGGTCTTAGAGTTAGTGGTCTACCTGTATTGGGTTTTATTTGTATGTTTATTATACTATAGGGAAACGGGATAGAGAAAGGGGAGGTTTGGGTACCTATAAACCGGTTTAATCCTACCGCTGGCTGTTGCTAGTGCCGGTACCAAGTCCGGCTATCCCGAGTTCCTATCGTTGTCCATGTTTGTCTTTTGTCTTTTTATTGTTTTTCTTGTGCGGTTCCCTGATTGATTGTGACATGGGATTATTATGTTCGGCCATTGTAGGTGTTTCCTGTTACTCCCTTTCATTAATTTAAACATATCATCGTTTTGTTTTCCGTCAACAAATTACCGAACCAGATTCAGGAAGCCATCCCTATGTATAAAATACCGTCACAATTAATTTTATTAGGTAAATAATCCGATTTTGCACTTCTGGCTTGTATCTTCATTTTTACAGATAAAGCAGCACGGACATGTTATAAATGAAATCGTCCAGGTTAGGGATGCGATTTGGATTTAAAGTAAACCAATTTTTCGATATCTAACACAATTTCGTTCAGTAAAATAAGGAAAAACGAGCATTTTCGTTTAAAACTGTTTGAATTTACGTAAACAGAAAATAGCATGTTGCATGAATTACGAATTTTGCGATTCGCACATGGACAGTAGTGGGAACACCACAAGAAATATTTAGCAATTCTGACTCAACTCCATTTTCTTTAACAAGTTGTTTACGCTCAATTAAATAAGATTCGAACATTTGGTATCACTATTCTAATTGCTTTTTATTTATGTTTACACTAAATATGATGATCAACAGTGTCAATGCAATTTAATTCGGAAATAAGGGTTGAATTATTTTGGTTGTTTTTCCAATTGTTTTGCATTTGTTTTTGCATTTTGACAGCTTTTATTATACTTTTAATGCATAAGATAGCACATATGTCAGAACAAAATTGTCTGTTTAATCTGAATAATTGTTCAAGAGATTGGAAGAGACGTGAATTAATATAACTGTGATTTTCAACTTTTCTGTCAATCATATTAAAATCACATTAGTTGCCGAAATGGCCAAATGCAGAAATTAAATTGACAGTAACTTCAGTATTTAGCTATTTATTAAAAAAATGGGCATATTTAAAAAAAATCTAGTAAAAAATTCTAAACAACCAGCTACATGCGTCGTAAAAGAAACATTTCTTTGTACCATCCAAAAACCAATTTTTATCCAAGTTAATCTTTGCAATCAAATTAAATGGAAACGCTTCACTTCATTTTAAAGGTCGAAGTCAATGTGTTGAAGAAGGGTACTATTAGTTTTGTATTGTTCAGGCACATCTTTATTCCATAATCTTCAGTGCAACGGTACAAAAGTTGTCATTTTGACACCTAAATAGTCATTTAACTCGAAGTTCAAAAGCAGGGAAACATTTCTTTGTATCAAGACATCTTACACCAATTAATAATCTTTGTAGTCCATATGCTGAATTAACTCCCGTAGACCCCCACTTCCAAACACCAACCACTGATATGTTTGCGAACAACCCTTCTTCAAAATAATACATGTTCACATGAGCATAACCTGCTCGCAATAGAAGAATAGGCCCACTTTTAAGGACCATCCGACGACATTTTGATAAATAGTGTTTTTCGCAAAAGTTTTTCTTTCATTTACTTCAAAATGATTACTGGTACCTCCCTTTTATCATCAGTTGCCTTCATATGATAGTATATGATATTAACTTTTCATAAAACCCTCATATGCAACATTTCTTTATCTGATATCCTCCAAAAGTTCATAAAATTTTCCCTACACCTGAAAATTCTAACTAAAATTTTAAGATTTTTCTTGTAATTATGTCCTCCAAACGAAGTTTGGGAGACATATTGTGTTTACTCCGTTTCTTCTCATTATTAAGTCGCCCAAACGAAGTTTGGCGACTTATTGTTTTTGCTCCGTTTCTTATTATTAAGTCGCCCAAACGAAGTTTGGCGACTTATTGTTTTTGCTCCGTTTCTTATTATTATTATTATTCCTCCCTTTTTTTCCGCCGTGAACTTGTCCACCTGATTTTTCGGAGACTGATGGCCCAATCTTAACCAAACTTCATAGGATGATGGGACCCCTCCCGAGATGTGCTTTTTGGTCTTGCAATTTTCAAAATGGCCGCCGTTGCCATGGAAACTAAAAAAGGCGGGAAAATTAAAAGTGCTCCAAATCGCATGAAATTTGACAGGAAGGTTGTGTATGAAGTGTAGAACATATTTTTAGAATAAAAAATTTGTTAGGATGGCGATCCATGGGAGGTTTGGGCAACTTTTGTGTTTCTCTTTGCGAACACAGTTATTACTTGTTATTATTATTAAGTCACCCAAACAAAGTTTGGCGACTTACTGTGTTTGCACCGTTTCTTATTATTATTATTATTATTATTATTATTATTATTATTCTTCCTCTTCTTCTTCTTGCCGTAATCTTGTCCGACCAAATTCTCGGAGACCGTTTGCCCAACCTTCACCAAACTTCATAGGAAGGTAGACCCGCACCCCGAGAATTTTCAAAATGGCCGCCGTTGCCATGGAAACAAAAAAAGGCGGGAAAATTAAAAGTGCTCCGAATTGGATGAAATTTTACAGGAAGGTTGTGTAAGAAGTCGCGAACATGTTTTGAGGGTCATTTTTTTTCAAAATGGCGGCCGTTGCCATGGAAACGGGGAAAAAGGCGGGAAAATTGAAAGTGCTCAGAATTGAATGAAATTTTACAGGAAGAATATGTAAGACGTGGCTAACATGTTTTGATGGTCAATTTTTATCAAAAGAGTGGCCGTTGCCATGGAAATGGGGAAAAGGCGGGAAAATTTGCCGCCGTTGCCATGGAAACAAAAAAAGGCGGGAAAATTCAAAGTACTCCGAATTGGATGAAATTTTACAGGAAGGTTGTGTAAGAAGTGCCAAACATGTTTTGAGGCTCAAATTTTTCAAAATGGCGGCCGTTGCCATGGAAACAGGGAAAGGGCGGGAAAATTTAAAGTGCTCTGAATTGGGTGAAATTTTTCAGAAAGATTGTGTAAAGGATGGAGAACATGTTTTTAGGATAAAAATCTTTAAAATGGCGGCCGTTGCCACGGAAACGGATAAAAGGCGGGAAATAAAAGTTCTCGAAGTTGCAGGAAACTAACGAAAGATGATGTCGAAATTTGCAGGACTTCTAATATGAGGGTGTTTGGGCGACTTCTGTGTTTGCATCCAAACACAATTATCACTTGTTATTATTATTATTCCTCTCTTTTCTTCCGCCGTGAACTTGTCCACCGGATTTCTCGGAGACCAATGGTCCAATCTTAAGCAAACTTCATAGGAAGATGGAACCCCATCCCGGGATGTGCTTTTTGGTCTTGAAATTTTCAAAATGGCCGCCGTTGCCATGGAAACTGAAAAAAGGCGGGAAAATTAAAAGTGCTCCAAATTGCATGAAATTTTACAGAAAGGTTTTGTATGAAGTGTAGAACATATTTTAAGAATAAAAAATTTGTTAGGATGGCGATCCACGGGAGGTTTGGGCGACTTTTGTGTTTCGCTTTGCGAACACATTTATTACTTGTTATTATTAAGTCACCCAAACGAAGTTTGGTGACTTATTGTTTTTACCCCGTTTCTTATTATTATTCTTATTATTATTCTTCTCCGCATGAACTTTGTCCGACCGTTTTCTCGGAGATGGATGGACCAAACTTAATGAAACTTGACCCCATGCAAGATACCCATGCCTAGATGTGCAATCAAGTCTTGGAATTTTCAAAATGGCCGCCGTTGCCATGGAAACGGAAAAAAGGCGGGAAAATTAAAAGTGCTCCGATTTGGATGAAAATTGATACTGAGGTTGTCTAGGATGTGTGGAATTGAATTCTGGTGTCAGAATTTCCAAAATGGCGACCGTTGCCATGGAAACGGAAAAAAAGGCGGGAAAATTAAAAGTGCTCCGATTTTGATGAAAATTGACACAGAGGTTATCTGTGATGTGTGGAATTGAATTCTGGTGTCAGAATTTCCAGAATCCTGACCGTTGCCATGGTAACCGAAAATTGGCCGGAAAATTAATAGAGCTCCAAATTGGATGAAAATTTACAGAAATGTTCCTTACTATGCAAAGAAATGATTTTTTGGTCTTGAAATAATCTAAATGGCTACTGTTTCCATGGAAACGGTTGAAAGGCGGGAACATTCAAAGTATTCCAAATTGGATTTAATTTTCTAGGAATGCATGAATTCTGATTTGGGGGTCGTTTGGGTGACTTCTGTGTTTGCATCCAAACACAATCATCACTTGTTTGTTTTTTTTACTTCTTCTTTCTTCCGCTCAATTCTTGTCCGACACGTTTCTCAGAAAGTATTGGGCCAAACTTCATGAAACTTCACAGGAATATTGGCCTATATAAGTAGATGTGCAGAAACCTTTCAAAATTTTCAAAATGGCCGCCGTTGCCATGGAAACGGAAAAAAGGCGGGAAAATTCAAAGTGCTCAGAATTGGATGACATTTTACAGGAAGGTTGCCTAGCATGCATAGAATTGGTTTTTAGTCTTAAAATTTTCAAAATGGCGACCGTTGCCATGGAAACGGAAAAAAGGCGGGAAAATTCAGTGCTCAGAATTGGATGAAATTTTACAGGTAGGTTCCAAACTTCATGAAACTTTACAGGAATATTGGCCTATATGAGTAGATGTGCAGAAACCTTTCAAAATGTTCAAAATGGCCGCCGTTGCCATGGAAACGGAAAAAAGGCGGGAAAATTCAAAGTGCTCAGAATTGGATGAAATTTTACAGGAAGGTTGCCTAGCATGCATAGAATTGGTTTTTAGTCATAAAATTTTCAAAATGGCGACCGTTGCCATGGAAAAGGAAAAAGGCGGGAAAATTCAAAGTGCTCAGAATTGGATGAAATTTTACAGGAAGGTTGCCTAGTATGCATAGAATTGGTTTTTAATTTTAAAATTTTCAAAATGTCGACCGTTGCCATGGAAACGGAAAAAGGCGGAAAAATTCAAAGTGCTCAGAATTGGATGAAATTTTACAGGAAGGTTGCATAGCATGCAGAGAATTGGTTTTCAGTCTTAAAATGTTCAAAATGGCGACCGTTGCCATGGAAACAGAAAAAGGCGGGAAAATTCAAAGTGCTCAGAATTGGATGAAATTTTACAGGAAGGTTGCCTAGCATGCATATAATTGATTTTTGGTCTTAAAATTTTCAAAATGGAGACAGTTGCCATGGAAACAGACAAATGGCGGGGAAACATATATGCTCCAATTTGGATGAAATTTTATGGGAAGGTTGTCTGACATATGTAGAAATGATTTTAAGCCTCAAACTTTTTAAGATGACTGCCATTGCCATGGAAATGGAAAAGGCAGGAAAATTCACAGTGCTTTAATTGGATGAAATTTTACACAATTGTTATTGGACGTGTAGAAATTAATGTTTAGTAATAGAAATCTTATAAATGCTGCTGTTGCCATGGAAACTTATTAACAGTGTTCGTTTGGGGGACATACAATAAGCAATATTTGTTTAAGTTTGATGGTTTAAGATCCCATTACGCATCTCATTTCCATATTCTGACAACTGTTGTTAGTATTTCAATGTTCTTTTGTGAATACAATAAATACTAACAAGATGCTAACACAATTTTTATGACCAAACTGTTACCTTTAAATATACCTGTAAAACAGATCTTTCTATTTTTTTTGTTTTTACCTAAATATTGTCCTTCTTATGAATATTATTATCTATGAGTAGTTTTAATTCATAATCAGAGACTCCCTGGAGCCTTTATCGCTTACCTGGCTTTCAGTTGCCACAATCAAGCTAACATTGTAAATTATACAGTTGAACTTCAGTCTCTCAAACTTTGGTAGAGCAAACACCACATGTTAATTTGGACTCTATTTTAAGTCTAATCAAGTCTTACTGTACTTCTTTGTTGGGCTTTTTTGACAAAAATTGTCATGCTAAGGACCACTTTCGACACTAGTTTTGAAGTCGAGACATCATTTGGTAAATGGCAGTCAACAACAATTTTTAACACCATATCTTTAAGTTACGACATCAATATCTATTTGGAAACCAAATTTCATTGAATTCAGACAATGTTGAATTTTCCTGTCTTTTTAGCGGCCATTATGAAAATGGCAGTCAACAAACAATTTTCACACCGGTTTTGCAGTAGCGAAATTGTTATGTGGTAGAAATGACCAATGAATTGCCAGCAATAATGAAAAACAAAATTGGCTCAAATTAGCTTTTAATCAGACGAAAAATAATTATTTTACAAATTAAATACAATATATAACTTATCTGACAATAATGAAGTCCAAGTAATAATCCAAACGAATAGTTCACTTAATTCCACCAATAAATGTCCAATAGAATATTCCTTATAATCCTCACTAAATAGTTGATAATAGATTCACAATAATTGATGTCGATTTCCAATACGAAAGATGTGCGTGATAATCCTGTATAAACTAATTAATCCTGTATAAACTTATTAAACTGATTGACTTAACCCTTTTCAGCTACCTCATATAAATACATTTATTATTTCTAGAAAAATCTATCCACAAGATATAACTAGAACATTCTAATCAACTGACAATCACATGACTAGAATGATTATGTAAGGAAAGCCTCTAGAAAATTCTATGTGTTAAAATCTGTATTTGAATTCTAGAATATTCCACATGTTCTAAGGTGTAATAACCTTGACCCTTGTTTATTGTAAACAAGTTACATAACTAGGCCAAACAAATTACATCATATTAAGGCCTTACAAAATAAAAACAATCAATACAATGTATTATAGAATATTTACAACATTTAATTACCTATAACAACATCAATATCCACTTGGAAACCAAATTTCATTGAAATCGAATAATGTTGAAATTTCTCGCCTTTTTTGACGGCCATTTTGAAAATGGCGGTCAACCAATAATTTTCAACATCAGTGTTGAAGTCGCCATATCATTGCAAACATTTCATCAATTTACACTGAACCTTCATTTTCTATAGTTTTGGAAATAAAAGATGAAAAATATGAAAAATTTGAAAATTCCGTGAAAAAAGGGCAATAACTCCTACGAGGGTTTTTGGACTTTCTTCAACATATCAGGGTCGGTGGATCTTGACATGTTGAACACTTTGCAATTTAAAGTTGACTTCTATCTCTTATAGTTTTTCTGATAAAAAATATAATAAAGTTAAAATTTTGCAAATTTTACAGAAAAAGGGCAATAACTCCAAGACGGGTTTTCGGATTTTCTTCGAAATTGCAGGGCAGGTAGATCTTGCTATGCTGATCACTTTTATCCCATTGTCAGATTTTTGATATCTGTAACTGCTTTTGAGTTATTTGCAAAAAACAGCAATTTCCCCTATGTTCTATTTTTAGTAACAACTGCCATGTTGTTTGGTCTTCGGACTACATGTAATCGAACACAATTTTTAAACTGCATACCCTGGTAATGCGTAAGCCCAAGTTTGGTTACAATTGGCTCAGCAGTTTCAGAGGAGAAGATTTTTGAAATTGTTGACGGACGACGGACTGACGAGCGGACGACGGACGCAAAGTGAAGGCAAAAGCTCACATGGCCTTTTAGGCCAGGTGAGCTAAAAAGAGGGTTTAAAATAATGAAAGTACTTAGTTTTACCACAAGTGTAAATTATTGCAATTTTTAAGTCAACTTAACTTATATGTTGTATTAGGTAATAAATCCGAATTTAAAAAAAATAAAAGGAAAAGTATGCTACGATGGAAAACAGGTGTGCAGTATGCTTGATTTTCTAATTAATAATATATTTGTCACATTTGCAGGTGGTTTTTATAAACAACAAGTTTGCATACCAGTGGCACTTATTGTGTTCATCTACACGCAGACTTGTTTTTCTATTCCTAGGCGACTGAATGTCTTCATGGACTCGTAAAAGATATAAAAATAATAGATGCTAGATCCTATATATTGATGGTGTTCTTTCTATCAATAACGAATCTTTTGCTAAACAAGAGCTAGCGCCAAATGGCAGCCTGATATACCCCCGCTCAATGATCCCTGAATCAATGTGGCAAGTGCAAAAAAGGGACACAATACAAGTGTGGACACAGTACAATTGTGGACACAATACAAGTATAAACACAATGATATAATCCTAGTAACCAACATGTTCAACTATAACTGTCTGCACAACATATATTTTCAGAGGAAACTGTGACGAAAAACAATAATGTGTAGGCAAACAGGAAGTGCTTATGACTTAACCTTGAAATCCAAATACACGATAGATTGGACCATAAGGAAGCTCTGTGCAAAACAACAATTTAATCCCACTTATTGTTTCAGAAAAAATTGTGACGAAACATTCCATATATTGTACAACAATGAAAAGCCATGACCTCTCGGCAAACAGGAAGTGCTTATGGCGTAACCATTAAATCCGAATACACGATAGATTGGACCATGAGGAAGCTCTGTGCAAAACAACAATCAATTCCCGCTTATAGTTTCAGAAAAAAAGTAGTGACGAAAAATCCCATATATTGTGCAACAATAAAAACAATCTTTCGTCAAACAGAAAGTGCTTACGGTGTAACTTTAAAATTGGAAAACACGATAGATTGGACCATAAGGAAGCTCTGTGCAAAACAATAATTGAATCCCACCTACAGTTTCAGACAAAATTGTGACGAAAAATTCCATATATTGTACAACAATGAAAAACAATGATGTCTCGGCAAAGAGGAAGTGCTTATGGCGTAACCTTGAAATCCGAATACACGATAGATTGGACCATAAGGAAGCTCTGCATATAACAACAATTGAATCCCACTTAGAGTTTCAGAAAAAAAATTGTGACGAAATTCCATATATATTGTAGAACAATGAAAACCAATGACGTCTTGGCAAACAGGAAGTGCTTATGGCGTAACCTTGCAATCCGATTACACGATAGATTGGACCATAAAAAAGCTCTGTGCAAAACAACAATTGAATCCCTCTTACAGTTTCAGAAAAAATTGTGACGAAAAATTCCATATGCTGTACAACAATAAAAAAAAACAATGAAGTCTCTGCAAACAGGAGGTACATATGCGGTAACCTTGAAATCTGTATGAAAGAACGAACGGACGAACGAACGAACGGAGGTAAACCAGTATATCCCCACTACTATGTAGCGGGGGTATAATAAATCCCATTAATATATCCCCCAGAACTAGAGATAAAGGAAACGACAGAAGCCACTAGATCTACATCTTTTTTTGACTGACATCTCGAATTTGACGAAAATGGTCATCACAATACTGAAAATTACGAAAAAATGGACGATTTTCATTTCATTCGTTCATTGATATCAGTCCCGTTCGGAAATTTTGAAGTTTCGGTCCGAACTCTGAACCAAGATTCTTTTTTGTAATTAGTAGTGGGATGACCATTTCTTTTAAATGTCAACGGCTTTTCAATAACAATTGCTGTTGAGTTTATTACCACCATATCCTACATCCATAAATTTTCCCCTGCCCAAACAAATTTTCTCTAACATTGACATTTTTTTTCATGTTCGATTAAAAATAGGTAGAACACACTAAATGTGTGTTACATTTATTAATAGTACCTGAATTTTATCATGATTTAGCATTTTAATAGCCATTTTTCAACTTAAACCCAATATTTTGCCAAAAATTGATGAAAAATTGGAGTTTTAAGCATTTCCGATTTGTCCAAAATTTTTCGTTAAATCGTTTTTTACATGTCAAATCTTGAGGATTAAAAATAGCTAGAGCACACTAAATGTGTGTTACATTTATTAATATTACCTGAATTTTATTATGATTTGGCATTTTAATAGCCATTTTTCAACTTAAACCCAATATTTTGCCAAAAATTAATGAAAAATTGGAGTTTTCAGCATTTCCGATTTGTCCAAAATTTTTCGTTAAATCGTTTATTACATGTCAAATCTTGAGAATTTTTCTACAGATATGCCAATTATTTGTGTTAAGCAATACATAAGTTATCTTAAGGAACTGTTTCGAAAACTAGGGAGTGTTATGCCGAAAACTCCTAAAAGTTTGCCTGTATTCACATATACTGAACGAAACATACTAACGTTTTGCTTTCTTTTCTAAAGATGCATTAAATATATCGTAATATGCAATTATGACGCCAAAAAGTGGGTAAATTTTCATATTTGGCCCAATATTTGTGAAAAATAGGAATTTCAGCAGTTTAGAATTTTATAGATATTCAAAATTGAATAATTGAATTTGTCAAGTATGAAGCTCATATCTGTCAGAAAGCCATTAAGTTTAATTCAGCTATGCATCGGCCGTCTTTACACACTGTTTAAACCTACTAGAAGTAAACAGTGAGATGCGAAATACGAACATTATTGCTCCCCCCCACCCACAAATAATTCAGGCAAATTTGACACTTCCGTGACTATTTTTTAAATCCAAATCAATACAGTGCTTGTACAGTAAAACATAACCAATCACCCCATTGTACCATACACCATACACCATGCACCATTACACCATACACCATGAATCATTACACCATATACCATACACCATCTCACCATACACCATTACACCATATACCATACACCATGCACCATATACCTTACACACTACACCATGCACCATACACCATGCACCATACACTCTACACCTTATACTATACACGATGTCTAATACAATTGTAATTGCATTTCAGTTTATTTTTTTAGGGACCGGTGCATACAACAAATGAATTTTTTTCGCACTGGGAATAATATTAGTCCCAGTTTTGCAGGACAAAATGAAGATTTTCAATACAAATTTGTCGATATCTCATTTTTCAGTCTCAACTCTAGAATACTTTCCTCAAAGCTTGTTATTTACAATCGTGTAAATAAAAACCCGCCCGGGATAAAAAAAAAAGGGTGATACAGATTTTCGTCTGCCGTATTTTATTTCACGTGTTGCTTTTTCTCGCTTTTAAGATGGTAATTTTTCCCTCATCTTATTTATTAGGTATTCCTTCTATCGAGCGTACATTAGGGGTTATTATCGTACAGGGTCCATTAACTTTTTTCGTACTCCAAACACGATCTTATTTCACGTGCCATATACATTGTACACAAGAATTTCGATATTTTTTCTGTCAAACAGAATCTTTTTCTATTGTTGCATATTTTCAGTAAATGTATCAATTTGAGTACTAGATGGCATTTACATAATTTCCCATACTATCCAAATGCGAACTGTTGCATATACTAGGTAAATTTATACTAAATTTTAACACTAGATGGCATTTCCATCATATCCCATAGTATCGATATCCCTATTGTTGCATATTATCAGTAAATTTGTACCAAATTTGAGTATCATTTGGCATTTACACCATATCGCATACTATCAATATCCCTAATGTTGGATGTTTTCAGTATATTTGCACCAATTTTGAGTACTAGATGGCATTTACACTATATCGGTACTATCGATATCCCCATGTTGCATGTTTTCAGTATATTTGTACAAAATTTGAGTACTAGATGGCATTTACATGATATCGCATAATATCGACATCCCTATTGTTGCATATTTTCAGTATATTTGCATCAAATTTGAGTACTAGATTGCATTTCACAATATCGCATACTATGTATATCCCTATTTTTGCATGTTTTCAGTAAATTTATGCCAAATTTGAGTATTAGATGGCATATAAACCATATCCCATACTATCGATATCCCTATTGTTGCAGATACTGTTTTCAGTATATTTGTACCAAATTTGAGTACTAGATGACATGTACATCATATCGCATACTATCGATAATCCCAATGTTGCATGTTGTCAGTAAATTTGTGCCAAATGAGTACTACATGACATTTACATCATATCGCATACTATCTTTTTCCCTTTTGTAGCATATTTTCAGTAAATTTGTACCAAATTTGAGAACTAGATGACATTTACACAATATCGCATACTATCTGTATCCCTACTGTTGCATATTTTCAATAAATTTCCACCAAATTTGAGTATTAGATGGCATTTACACCATATCCCATACTATCGATATCCCTATTGTTGCGTCTCTTAAGTATATTTGTACCAAATTTGAGTACTAGATGACATGTACATCATATCGCATACTATCTATATCCCTATTGTTGCATGTTGTCAGTGAATTTGTACCAAATTTGAGTACTAGATGACATTTACACCATATTGCATACTTTCGATATCCCTATTGTTGCATGTTTTCAGTATATTTGTACCAAATTTGAGTATTATATGGCATTTACTTCATATCGCATACTATTGACATCCCTATTGTTGCATATTTTCAGTAAATTTGTACCAAATTTGAGTACTAGATAACATTTACATCATATCGCATACTATCTAAATCCCTTTTGTTGCATATTTTCAGTAAATTTGTACCGAATTGGAGAACTAGATGGCATTTACACCATATCGCATACTATCGATATCCCTATTGTTGCATGTTTTCAATATATTTGCACCAAATTTGAGTACTAGATGGCATTTACACCATATCGTATACTATCAATACATTTTGTATCCCAATTGTTGCATGTTTTAAGCAAATTTGTACCAAATTTGAGTACTAGATGGCATTTACACCATATCACATACTATCGATATCACTATTGTTGCATATTTTCAGTAAATTTGTACCAAATTTGAGTAATAGATGGCATGTACATCATATCGCATACTATTGATATCCCTATTGTTGCATGTTTCAGTATATTTGCACCAAATTTGAGTACTAGATGGATTTACACCATATCGCATACTATCAATATCCCTACTGATGCATGTTTTAAGTATATTTGTACAAAATTTGAGTACTAGATGGCATTTACATCATATCGCATAATATTGATATCCCTATTGTTGCATATTTTTAGTATATTTGCATCAAATTTGAGTACTAGATGGTATTTACATTATATGGCATACTATATCTTTATCCCTATTGTTGTCTGTTTTCAGTATATTTGCACCAAATCTGAGTATTAGATGGCATTTACACCATATCGCATACTATCAATATCCCTATTGTTGTCTGATTTCATTATATTTGCACCAAATTTGAGTACTACATGGCATTTACACCATATCACATACTATCAATATCCCTATTGTTGGATATTTTCAGTAAATTTGCACCAAATTTGAATATTAGATGGCATTTACACCATATCGCATACTATCAATATCCCTATTGTTGTCTGTTTTCAGTATATTTGTACCAAATTTGAGTACTAAATGGCATTTACACCATATCACATACTATCAATATCCCCATTGTTGTCTGTTTTCAGTATATTTGCACCAAATTTGAGTACTAGATGGCATTTACACCATATTGCATACTATCGATATCCCTACTGTTGCATGTTTTCAGTATATTTGTACCAAATTTGAGTACTATATGGCATTTACTTCATATCGCATACTATCGATTTCCCTATTGTTGCATATTTTCAGTAAATTTGTACCAAATTTGAGTATTGGATGGCATTTACACCATATCGCATACTATCAATATCCCTATTGTTGCTTATTTTCAGTAAATTTGTACCAAATTTGAGTACTAGATGCCATGTACATCCTATCGCATACTATCGATATCCCTGATGTTGCTTGTTTTCAGTATATTTGCACCAAATTTGAGTACTAGATGGCATTTACACCATCTCGGATACTATCAATATCCCAATTGTTGGATATTTTCAGTAAAGTTGTTCCAAATTTGAGTACTAAATGGCATTTACACCATATCGCATACTATCAATATCCCTATTGTTGCATATTTTCAGTAAATGTGTGCCAAATTTAAGTTATAGATGGCATTTCCACCATATCACATACTATCTATATTCCTATTCTTGCATGTTTTCAGTATATTTGTACCAAATTTGAGTACTATATGGCATTTACTTCATATCACACACTATCGATATCCCTATTGTTGCATATTTTCAGTAAATTTGTACCAAATTTGAGTATAAGACGCCATTTACACCATATCGCATACTATCAATATCCCTATCGTTGCATATTTTCAGTAAATTTGTACCAAATTTGAGTATTAGATGGCATTTACACCATATTACATACTATCAATTTCCCTATTGTTGCATGTTTTCAGTATATTTGCACCCAATTTGAGTACTGGATGGCATATACACCATATTGCATACAGTACTGTGCAACGTAGCCCTTACAGAAAAAACGATCAGTCACCCGTCATCCATTCGTCAGGGAGCAGTCAGCGGTCAGTCAGCGATCAGTTAATTAACGTGACGACTTGTTATTCGTCCAACCCGTCAATTGACGTGAAACGTGACGGATGACGAGATCCCTATTCGTCCTACTCGCGTCCAGATTCGTCCATATATCACGTGATGTCTCGGGTTAAAGATTTTGCAAAATATAGATTCGTTCCACTCAGTGGATACACGATCGGTACATCATTGCAACAGATCAATCTTTTTGCTATTAATAAATAATTGCCTGTCATATTTTTTTTTATTTTCATGGAGTCTTTAATAAAATAAAGTTCGAAAGGAACTGCTGCATTGATGGGTGTTATTCATCAAAATTTGCCGAGTTTAAACAAAATAATGTGTATAAAAGGGAAAATTTCTCACTGATCGATGCATTTTTAATGACTAACTTTAACAAGTCAGTTTTAATCATTCATTTTTAGATATACCTGTATGGGTTTTATTCGTATGTTTATTCTACGATATGGAAACGGGACAGAGAAAGGGGAGGTTTGGGTACCCATAAACCGGTTTAACCCTACCGCTGGCTTTTGCTAGTGCCGGTACCAAGTCCGGCTGTCCCGAGTTCCTATCGTTGTTTATGTTTGTCTTTTGTATTTTTATTGTGGGTTTTTTTCTTGTGCAGTTCCTATTTACTTTCTGGCATGTGGCTATGTTTTTCGGCCATTGTAGATGTTTCCTGTTATCTTTTTTATTCCATGTAATGGAATTTAAAGAAAAGTAATGTGTATTAGAAAAGTTTTGCACTGGCTGGTAGATTTGCAATGAGTAATTTTTTATCACATTGTTTCATTTTCAAGGAATTTTTAACAGAATAATGCGTAAAAGGAAAGTTTCGCATTGACCGGTGTATATGTAATGACTAATATGAAGATTCATAAGTAATTTTTTATCCCATTTTTTTCATTTTCATTGAAATTTTAACAAAATAATGTGTAAAAGGAAAGTTAGGCACTGACTGATGTATATGTAATGACAAAAAAATGAAGATTCATAAGAAAATTTTTATCACATTTTTTCATTTTCATGGAATTCTTAACGAAATAATATGTAAAAGGAAAGTTGCGCACTGACCGGTGTATATGTAATGACTAAAATGAAGATTCATAAGTAATTTTTTATCACATTTTTTCATTTTCATGGAATTTTCAACAAAATAATGTGTAAAAGGAAAGTTTCGCACTGACCGGTATATATGTAATGACTTAAATGAAGATTCATAAGTAATTTTTTATTACATTTTTTCATTTTCATGGAATTTTAACAGAATAATGTGTAAAAGGAAAGTTTCGCACTCACCGGTGTATATGTAATGAGTGAAATGAAGATTCATAAGTAATTTTTTTATCACATATTTTCATTTTCATGGAATTTTTAACAAAATAATGTGTAAAAGGAAAGTTTCTCACTGACCGGTGTATATGTAATGACTAAAATGAAGATTCATAAGTAATTTTTTCATCCCATTTTTTCATTTTCATGGAATTTTTAACAAAATAATGTGTAAAAGGAAAGTTTTGCACTGACAGGTGTATATGTTATGACTAAAACGAAGATTTATAAGTATTTTTTTTCTACATTTTTTCATTTTCATGGAATTTTGAACAAAATAATGTGTAAAAGGAAGGTTTCGCATTAACAGACTAAAATTAAGATTCATAAATAATTTTTATTATATTTTTTTCATTTTCATGGAATTTTTTAACAAAATAATATGTAAAATGAAAGTTTCGCAATGACCAGTGTATATGTAATGACTAAAATGAAGATTCATAAATAGTTTTTATCACATTTTTTCATTTTCATGGAATTTCTAACAAAATTATGTGGAAAAGGAAAGTTTCGCACTGACCAGTGTATAATTAATGACTAAAATGGAGATTCAGAATTAATTTTTTATTACACTTAGTCATTTTCATGGAATTTTTAACAAAATAAATATGTTAAAGGAAAGTTTTGCATTGATCGTTGCATATGTAATGCTTTAAATGAAGATTCATAAGTAATTTTTTATCACATTTTTTCATTTTCATGGAATTTTTAACAAAATATTGTGTAAAGGGAAAGTTTCACACTGACCGGTGTATACGTAATGACTAAAATGAAGATTCATAAGTCATTTTTTATCACTTTTTTTCATTTTCATGGAATTTTTTACAAAATAATGTATAAAAAGAAAGTTTCACACTGACCGGTGTATATGTAAGGACTTTTTTATCACTTTCTTCAGTTTCATGGAATTTTTGACAAAATAATGTGTAGAAGGAAAGTTTGGCACTGACCGGTGTATATGTAATGACTAAAATGAAGATTTATAAGCAATTTTTTTATCAAATTTTTCATTTTCATGGAATTTTTAACAAAATAATATGTAAAAGGAAAGTTTCGCGCTGACCAGTGTATATGTAATGACTAAAATGAAGATTCATAAATAGTTTTTATCATATTTTTTTCATTTTCATGGAATTTTTAACAAAATAATATGTAAAAGGAAAGTTTCGCGCTGACCAGTGTATATGTAGTGACTAAAATGAAGATTCATAAGTAATTTTTTATCACATTTTTTCATTTCCATGGAATTTTTTACCAAATATTATGTAAAAGGAAAGTTTGGCACTGACCTGTGTATATGTAATGACTAAAATGAAGATTCATAAGTGCCTTTTTATCACATTTTTTCATTTTCATGGAATTTTTAACAAAATAATGTGTAAAAGGAAAGTTTCACACTGACTGGTGTACATGTAATGACTAAAATGAAGATTCATAAGTAATTTTTATTACCTTTTTTCATTTTCATGGAATTTTCAACAAAATAATGTGTAAAACTTCTGCACTGACGGGTACATTTGTAACGACTATTTAAAATGAAGATTTACAAGTGATCTTTTATCACATTTTTTAATGGAATTTTGAACAACATAATTTGTAAAAGGAAAGTTTTCCTCTGACCAGTCCATTTGAAATGACAAAAATGATTATTTGATTCCCTGGGATTTGATTAAAATTGATCTTTTTTATCAATTTCTTCATTTTCGCGGACTTCTTAACAAACTAAGGGAAATTTTACTTTTGATTTTCAATTCATGCATTCCTTTTATATCAAACTAAAGTATAAACTGTCCCCATTCCGGGCCCCAGTCCCTGTCAATGTTAAACCGTTATCACGATTGAATTCGTTTCGTTTCATTGGAAAATTTCAATTATCTATTAATCTATTGATTATTTTGCATATCATTAAATGACGAGTCCTCTCTCGTCAATTGACGAATTGTATTCGTCAAATGACGAGTACCTGGACGTGAACTGTTATGGATGTGAATCGATTCGTCCCGTCCCGTCCCGTCACCTTCCCGTCAGCAATCCGTGCACGTCCCGTCAGCAATCCGTTTCACGTTCGTCAAACGGTAAGGGCTACGTTGCACAGTACTGTACTTCTGATAGCCTTATTGTTGAATCTTTTCAAGAAATTTGTACCAAATTAGAGTCACAGCAGCTAGCTAGATAGCATTGTGACAAAGTGGCATATACTATGAATACACCGTATGTTGCATGGTTTAGACAAATGTGTACCAAATTTGAGTTTTAGTTTACATTTATAGCAAATCATACTAAATATGAGAGTTTGTTAGTATATAAATTTCTTGCGTGTTTTAGGGAACATTATTCAAAATCAAAATATCCTTTAGCGTACTGTGAGTACTAGGACATTAATACGTCATAATATTTTCTCGAAAGTTTTCGGGATTGTAAAATTGTTGAAAAAATATTACTATTGTCAAGTTTTTGCCAAATTTATTGACAAAATATGTGTCATGAACAATGGCGATCTTCAATATAACATAATTTCAATCGGCTTTCGGCGGAAAATTCATAAATACGTTAAAATACAATTTAAAAAAGAATATGTTTTTGCGGTTTTATATACACATCTTCGTTTTTATTTAAAAAAATAAAAAAAGCGCTTTTTGTCACTACATGTTTTGGGCGTTTTTTGTTGTTTTTTTCCTAGAAATTATCATTTAAATTATTTATGGTTGTAGAAAACAGCCACCTGCTGGCGTATAAAAAGCACGATTAATTTTCTTTATCATTGCTTTATAAGGTTAACATATTTTTAAAAATGTATTTAATATCAATTAAAATTAACTTCGATTGCGTCAGTCCCGAGTCGCCATTCAGTTCATTGTCTCTCGTTCACATCGTGACGCTCGATCGTGTGTGGTGTATGGTCCACAGTTACCGAGTACGGAGTATGGGTTATGGTGTATGGTTCATAGTGTATGGTGTATGGTTCATAGTGTATGGTGTATGGTTCATAGTGTATGGTGTATGGTTCACGTTGCAACACCATACACCATTACATCATACACCTTGAAGCATTGAACCATGCACCATACACCATTGAACCAGACACCATTACACCATACACCATACACCATAAAATGGTTATGTTTTACCCTATAAGTACTGTATCACAATATTTAGTAACTGTGATATACATTTATTGTTTCTATCTTTGCTTTTCCCTTGCCAAAATTATTTATTTTTATTTCTATTTAAATCTGTATTAAGGTAAATATGAC
The DNA here is from genome assembly GCA_002080025.1 of Modiolus philippinarum. NCBI lineage: Eukaryota > Metazoa > Mollusca > Bivalvia > Mytilida > Modiolidae > Modiolus > Modiolus philippinarum. The sequence continues at coordinate 33,529 of MJUU01025136.1, forward strand.
CCCCCCCTTTTTCCACAAAATCTCATCTGTAGCATAGTATTTTTGAGTCTTTGTCGCGTAGCATGTAAAATATGGATGGAATTGACATTAATTGTCTGCTGCTGACATATACTGACCAACAGAAAGCAATAAAGAGGACAGTGAGACAGTCTAGAATGTATTGCTTAATCTGAGGATCGTAAGAAGACCTAAACCATCTCTGTGAAATAAAGCAGCCAATAATATGGTCGTTGTTTGACGTAAGTATTACATCGAGGTGATTTGGAATGAAATTACCAATGCTAGTACATTTCAAGCTACCACGTCAACAGAAACACAAATAATTGAAGATCACATGATAGCTACAGCTGAACTTAAAGCAACTTCTAATTATAAAAGCATTCCTACCATGTATTGGCTTCCAAACTTCACAAAAATCCTTTCAAATTTCATTTTATCTCGGCATCAAGTAAATGTTCAACTACACATATTTCTGTTTTATTGACCAGTGCACTTACTACCATAAAAAATCTCGTCATCAACTTTAGCAACAAATGTTATGAATACAGTGGAATTTACTACTTTTGGAGTGTTAAAAATTCGTTAGAAGTTTTGAAAAAACTTCGATCTGTTAATGAAGCATACACTTCCGTCGATAGCTATGTTTTTTCTAACCTTTATACTACATTACCGCATACACTCATCAAAGATGAAATTTTCGTATTTGATGGTCCTTCAAAAAATCAGGATGTACGTACATTTGTTGCAATACATTTAAATCGTTTTTCAGTGACGACAAATATGACAAATATACCAACTGGACTTGTCAGAATACGATAAAAGCATTAAATTTTTATCTTGATAATATTTTTGTTCGTTTCGGTGATACAGTCTATCGACAAAAATGGGTATTCCTATGGGTACCAACTGTGCACCTCTCATAGCAGATTTATTTCTTTATTGCTTAGAGTCGCAATTCATGGCAAAAATTCAAAAAGACCCTTCTAAACAGCATTTAGTGGATAAATATAACAATACATATAGATATTTGGACGATATTTTGGCTTTAAATAATCCTGAATTTTCTAAATTTACAGATGAAATTTATCCTGCAGAACTTACTTTAGATAATTCCAATAGCAGCGGTGGTTATAGACCTTTCCTTGATCTTGATATATCAATAAATCAAGGAAAGTTACACACTAAGGTTGATGATAAAAGGGATGATTTATCCTTCCTTATAGTCAATTTTTTCCATCTCAACGGCGATGTTCCGTTAGCCCCTTCATATGGGGTCTACATTTCACAACTTGTTTGATATGCACGAGTATGTAGTAATGTTTCTGACTTCAACGACCGAAATCTTTGTCTCACTGAAAAACTTCTGCATCAAGGGTTTATATATCATAAATTGAAAAAAAAACTTTCTTTAAATTTTATCATAGATACAATGATTTATTAAGAAAATTTGGCATTTCACATCCAAACTTCTATGGCAATATCATTTACAAAGCGCATAAATTCAAAAATTGTCCTTCCAGACTTATAAATCCGTTGAACAAACTTATTCATAAAGGATATAAATACAGCATTGTTTTTAATCTTTACTTCTGGTTTTTGTTGGCAAAAATATTGATGATCTCCTAAATACTTTACACCATAACTAAATTTAAACAATTTTTCATATTGGCAGTATTTGGCATTGCACAATATCATGTTATCCTTTCATAATTGATGACGTTGTTATACCAAATCTATTTAGAAGTATTTCAATTGAAGCTTCATATGTTAGAAGGCTTGATATCATAGTCAACGGAAATTATGTCCTTAGCTAGCTGTCAGTAACTGCGTGCATTTGTCCAGACAGTACCTGTGTGTATTGTCTTCATGTTTTTTTTTGTACTTCATTGTTAGGGTACTCGTCTTGATAAGTTGGACTTTTTTCTAGTTTTATTTTTACTGTGAGTCTTTTTGTGTATTTATTTTTTTACCATTCACTACAAATAGGGGAGGGTTTAGATCCAAGAAAACGAGTTTAACCCCACCGCAATTTTTGCGCCTGTCCCAAGTCAGGAATATGTTGGTCATTGGCTTGTCCTTGTCTTCTTATAAAATTTTAGTTTCTTGATATTTGGGTTATTGGATGTGGTTTGTTTCCATTGATTTATTCACTTTTTTACTTTTTTGGGGCCATTTTGGGCTTGCTATATGGTGTGAGGTTCCTTACTGTGTTGGAGACCGCACGGTGACCCCTAGATGCTTTGTTTTGGGTCGTTTTAACCTGGATATGGGATGTTGTCTCCTTGACATTTACACCATTTCCTTTCTTTTTCATAGTTATGTACAATTTTTTCGTATATCAATTTAACATATGATATTTTGAATAATTCTTAACGCGATCTTTGCGTCTCTACTAACAAGGCGGTTTTTGAAGTCTTTACGTGTTTTTTTTTTACTAGAATATTCACGACATTGATGAAAATTATCGAGAAGCTGTGTTCACGAAACTTAAATAAAAAGGAAATATCCAACACTTCGCACAAAAGCATGGCAAAATTGTATTTATACATGTTATAATCTTGATATCAAATATATGTGATTTACAATTGAGATGAATCATACAGTTGCATAATGAAAATTGGCAAAACAAAGATTTTATACAAAATACAGTAAAAAAATTAATTTTCAGACATTTTAGAGATAACTTTTTATATTGTTGATGGTCAGAAATGTTTTAGACACTGAAATTCTCTCTACAAAAAATTATAAAAATAGTTATTTTCTTTATGAATATCAGTATAACATTTTGGAGATATCTGCGATATAATAACTCATTCATCATATATATGTTACAGTGAATTTGTAAAATTAGGGAATTTGTAAAATCGCTGAAAATTCAGGGATTTTGTAAAATAAAAAAACTGGTCAATGGATTTGTAAAATCCCTAATTTAAACCAGGGATTTTACAAAATCACTAAAAAAATCAATTATTATTGTATTGATTCCCTGGTCATATTTAGTGAATTTGTAAAATAGTTTGCGATATAACAAACAATATCTTTAAAATGTTTACCAGATTAAGAACCTAACTTTAGATGACAACATGAACGTTTCAATATTTGTATTTAACATAACTAAACTTTTTAATTATTCAGAGTATTTTAAAATTCAATGCAATATATGGCACTGGAATCAAAGTTTTTCTTTTGAATACTTCAATCAATCAAGAAAGGGAAATCTAAAAGTATAAAAACAATTAAATAATCTCGGTAAATAATCCAACCGATAGAGGACTATTATTATCATGTTCAGAAATTTGTCATTTCACACTGGAAACCACAGTTTAGGCTGTAATAAAAATATCCTAGATTCACATCACCTCCTGTCCCAATTTTTTCAACCCATTTCGAAAATGTTATTGATTTTTGCCAAATTATGGTCATTTTCTTCAAAATTAAGACATTTTTACCATAAATGATAAAAATGGGACATAAAATATACCCGCCCGTGGTGGATTTTACTAAAAGTTGGATGAAAATCTAGGATATTTTGATAGACTTATAAAATAAATATTTATAATTGTATCAGGATGCTGATACACAAGTCTCCCAAGCGAATTCCAAATCAGACTTCAACATTCCAACACCCTTCAACTTCATTCATTTCTGAACTCTCTGTGCTTTCCCGCCTTTTTAACAATTGTCAAGACAATAACTGCCATTCTAAATTTTTTCAGACTAAAAACCAAATCCCAATATGCAACACATATAAAGTTTTGTTCAATTCTGACCACTTTTAGTTTTCCCGCCTCTTGCATTTCCTTTGCAATAGTCGGCATTTTGAAATTTTTTAGACTAAAAGCAAATTCCCTGTATCGTAAACAACCTTTATGCAAGTTTTCAAGCTATTCTGACCACTTTTAATTTTCCCGCCTTTTTGCCGTTTCCATGGCAACGGTTGCCATTTTGAATTTTTTCAGCCTAAAAACAATTCTCTGTATGCTATAAAAACCTTTTTGTAAGTTTTCATGCAGTTCTGAGTACTTTTGATTTTCCCGCCTTTTTGGTCATTTCCATTGCAACGGTACCATTTTGAAAATCCATAAACCTTCTTGCACAACTAGACATTAGTATCCATGTTCCTGCTCAGTTTCATTTAGATCTGATGCATGGTCTAAAAGATTTGCCCCGGACAAATGGTAAAAGATCGTAAGACAATTTTTGTCAATTTCCCGCCTTTTTGCCGTTTCCACGACAACGGTGCAGTTTTGAAAAACCATAGACCTTCTTGCACAACTACACACTGGTATCTTTGTTCCTACTAAGTTTCATTCAGATCTGATGTGTAGTCACCGAGATCTGCCCTGGACAAATTGTCAGAGGATTTTTGTCAATTTCCCGCCCTTTTGTCGTTTTCATGGCAATGGTGCCATTCCGAAATTCCATAGACCTTCTTGCACAACTAGACACTGGTATCTATGCTCCTACTAAGTTTCATTCAGATCTGATGAGTGGTCTCCAAGATCTGCCCCGGACAAAATGTCCCAAAATTTTGTCAATTTTCCCGCCTTTTTACCGTTTCCATGGCAACGGTACCATTCTGAAATTCCATAGATCTTCTTGCACAACTAGACATTGGTATCTATTCTCCTGCAAAGTTTCATTGTAATTTGACCAGTGGTCTCCGAGATCTGCCCCGGACAAATGTCGATGCGGAAAGAAAAAGAAGAATAATAAAAAAAAGAAACGGAGTAAAAACAATAAGTCTCCACAAACTTCGATGGGAGACTTACATATTATAAAAGATCAATCATGCAATTCTACTCTTGGGACTCTGGTTTAGGGAAATGACATGAATATGCAAATGTAATGAGAATGCATTTTGCAGTAACTTTTACGAATTTTTATATCCTGTGAAGCTTAAATCAAAACAGACTTTAAAGTGGGATTGCAGTGAAGCTTGATACGACCGTCTCCTGAACCCATGCACAGTATAAATCTCTATTGACACATTGTCATTTTAAACTGAAAAAAAAATGCTAAGGCTAAAATATAATGTGACCCAATTGAATTATCATTAAGATGAATCTGTAAAAATATCTGTAAACAATATCTGTTTGATTTAGAGCCTTCCTGAACTTCTTTTGAACAAAATTATGAATAAATCGGGTTTTTACTATGCAAAGTGAATGACGGAAAAACAACAGGTGAACAATATACCATTTATCTCTCTGCAGAATGATACCATTTATTTCTCTGCAGGATGATTATCTCAGGTTTTCAAATTGCATTTGTTACATGTATAAATTGTAAAATATTGGGTTATTTTGGTCCAAATCTACAAGAAAGTTAAATTTCGACATTACGATTGTATTACTTTCATAAGTAAGGAATAGCAATCCATAAATAATTTTGAATTGTTTTAAATGATTTATTCTTTTAAACTATGGGTAAAAATATAGCCTAGTAAATAAATGATTAAACTGAACTATATTCAGAGTTTAATTGTGCAAATTGCAACGAAATCAGTTAAGAAAAGGCTTCTCAATAAGTTTTGAATATGAATAACTGAAAAGGGTAGAAATCTTGGCGTGCGAATACTTTTGTGCAAGATTTAAATTTCGTATAACTATAAATATTAATTTTGTTTGTGTATTTATTTAGATATACCAACATCTATCCCAAAAAATTTAACCTTGTAATTAATCAGTGTTTTTGTAAAATCCCTAATAAGATTTTCAGGGATTTTACAAAATCCCTGACAATTTCAGTGATTTTACAAAATCACTCAAATGGTTAGTTGTTTTACAAAATCACTGATTATTGCAGGGATTTTACAAAATCACTGGTTTTATGAATTCAATGTAACATATACACAAAAATCTTTGAACTTCTAGAATCTCAAATATTTTCATTTTTCATTGATACTATTATCAATCCTATTTTTCTATCCACTTAAAACGACCAACTTCATAAGGTTTATCGCAATTCTGTAAATTGGAGATGACAATGTATTAGTTTTTATGTTACTTGAAACTGATATTCGCTCTATTGCAAACTTACTATATCTATATTCACATAAAAAGTTTTTTTTTTTGTATTTTGGGTAACAATGCTGGGGTTATTTCTTTGATATCAGAAATTATTTCGTGAATATCCCTATGTAAGAAAAAATATGTTCTCTAAAAAGTTGTAAATAACATAATTTCATCTTATCTGAGAAATAATTTCGTTTGCTTATTGCAAAATGATGAAAAAATGGAGAAACTAAAAATTAGAAAATGGCCATTTTGTGTGCTTTTTATATAACTAATTACCGACACGACCCAAGGCATGGTGCTATTTTACTTGTTAAGGTATATGTATGTAGTCAATGGTTAAAGTAAGTGACATTTCATTCTTATCAGAAATTTGTAGCTTTTGAAGAGGTGATTTAAGTCAGTTAGTGTATAACATTAAAAAACGTATTCTGTCTAATGACCAGGCCTACTTTAACCATTTAACATATCCACATTCTAAAGATTGTATATAAATTCATGAAGGAATCATATCAACAACAATTCGATGGAAAATCTAGAAAACTGAAAATTTCCGTTTTGTACACATTTTTGGATAGAAAAAAACCAAATATAGCTAATTTAAACAGTAAAATTCCATATCTTCTGTATGTCACATTAAAGGAAATATAAACAAACATTCAAAAAATTCATTAAATTACAGCAAACTATGAAAGATGTTTATCTAAAAGGAATAAAAAGCAAAAAAATCGTCTTTCGTCAATTTTGCAGAGGGAGGGGTACGGTTTTTCTGTATTCCCAAAATATTTAAAAGGAATAAAATACCAAAACTTAAATTCATTGTAAAGATTAAAATTAATCTTTCATTATAATCAAAGTATTTCGTCTGTCTATAGAATATTAAGAAACTAAAAATTAGAAACTTTGGTGAAAACAAAACAATCAGAATTTTTACTAGTGTACTCTAAAATGGCCTTATTCTGTATATGCGTGCAGGTAATATTCATGTTAACATACTTTATTTTGCAGTGGAAATATTGGAGGACTTGAAAAAAATTACCTTGATAGGGAATATGGGGTGCACGGAAAGTGATTTCATCCCATGGCCCTTGGTTGACAGTATCCCGGTAACATTGCAAGCAGTACTGTCAATAAATGAAAAATGCAAGTCAAGTTCACAATGAACAAATTTCCAAATGAATAACGATTCAAGAAACAAAAGTTTAAATCCAGAACACATAATACAAGCGAAACGAAAAATAAAGCACAGCGTGAACCCGTTAAACCAATTCCAAGCCCCTTTTTAAAACAAAAACTGAACAGTGGTTACCCGTATAATCTAGTTGAAACATATAGCTGAAATTTCTAAATATGTTGCAGAATTCTTTTATTTTTTTAATTCTAGTTATCTAGTTTAGTTCTAATCGCAACTGTCCATTGTAACTTATTTTAGACAACAATTCAAACCCAGATGTATTGCTGCATAATCCCCCTTACAAGTCAAACTAATTTTGATGATCTAAAATATAATATAAATGCCTGCATACAGACACACAAACAAGTTGTCAAACGTTATCAAGTTTGATGGTGCCATAACCTTTAAAATTGAGTCAGAAGCATTCTTCTTGTCAAACTACAAAAAAAAATTATTGAAAAATTCCGAAATGAGTCATATTTTTCAATTGAAGAAATACTGCACTGTACAGAGACGATGTTAAAACTTTACAATATCATGATACGACTAAAAATATTGGGTGTTGTAAGAATTGATTTAGTATGCACCATATATCCTGGTTGTCCTTGGGACCTAAAATACTTGGGAGTACCTGAAGACCAGTTCCTTCGGGTTTTCCACTATCTTCTGTCATTGCGGGAAATGTTTGAAATTGGTCCTCTCTCTGTTCGCTTTGCTCAGCTATCTCTACTTTTTCATACTCGTCATCTGTAAAATTAAAGCCAAAAATTTTACCACCGATAATAAGTCAATTAATCGGCATTTTTTATGCTAAAATCATAAACTTTTTAGACAGTTTTTCTTAAACAAGGCTATGGAATTCTTTGCCATTATACCATAACCTCCATTTCAAATCTTAAATTGTACTGTTTTCTTTTGATAAGTATATCTCCTTTCTTTACATAAACATACTGTAAGTACTGAATTTACCTTTTAATTATATTATTCTAAGTGCTCTTTCCGGATAAATTTTGATCGATATCTAGGTCAAGAAATTTATTTCTGGTTGAGAATAAATGATGTCGTCGTTACATGTTTCTTCAAAATATGTTTTTAAGTTCATTCCGAGATGCAAAGAGATTTTGTTATTATCGACCCAGGTGCTACATAATTCAAACTCCTTCAATGAAATGTTAGATATAATATCTAAGTTTTTAGAAAATATTCCAAAATGCTTCTTTTTGAAACCCAACAAGTATAAACAAATAAAGGGATATGGAGTAAATGTACATAGGACAAAATCCCTAATAAATACATGGTAAAATTAAGCAAATGGAACAACGCTTTAATTGTTGTTCTTTATCTTGAGCTCACCATAAAGTATATCTGACTCAAACCCCATTTTCATTACACTAAAGTTTGCATAAAATTTGAATGATTTAGATTCATTATATAAAGGAAGTTAAGGGAAATATTGATCTTAACCTGTCTGTCTCTGGACACTTTTTGATATATAAGATATTCTCTTTTTCAGACTCAAAAATACCTGGATATGAACGCACGGCATCGTCAGATAAAAGAAAACGAAAATGAAAGCTAAGCGAGAGATACAAATATATCAGGATTGACAATCGATACATCTTTGACTTAGGATTCGAGACCTTCTTATTTACCCTTCAGGTAGGGATAGATACTTTATTTCTTGTCGATTATATAATTCTGTCATCAATTATATCACTTTTTGTATATTTTTTAAAATCCACAAAAGTTTCATTTTCAAAAACTAGATTTGAATGTTGGTACATCACATAATAATACTCCATACGCCATTTCCTAGAAATAAGTAAGTCGAATCATCTGGTAACTGTTATAATAATATTACTTCAGGCACATCTGTAAATAATGTAAATTTTCAACAAAATCATCCAAATGGTTTAAGAGGAGTTGCCTATCATTATTTATATCTTATTTTAAAAAAAGATTCAATGAAAAATTAGTCAATTTATCTCATCTTAATGGTGTCGGAAAATAATGAATTACTTCATAAACATGTACTTATAGTGTCCTTCATTCGTTTAAAGTTTCCTAAAGTCCACGAAATCGATACTGACTGTCTACACCCGACTACGATAGTGACAAAACGGGGAAAATCTCAAAATAATGAAACATTTTTTTGTTATTACGTGTAATTTATTGAATGGGTTGCCAGTGTCTACAGAATCCTGAAAAAAAAAAAAAAAAAAAAAAAAAAAAAAAATTCCGCTACAGTTTAAGTTTTGTCCGGGGACGACGACAAAGAAATCCGAGAATGTTCATCAATCGCATGGTCCACCTTACTTCTATATTCTGACAAAATTCTTTTGAATTATGTGCATTTCCACTGCATAATGCGGTTTTCTGTTTATCTTTGCATCAGTATATGGTGTTACAACAGGATATATATATATATACACATGTATTTGGATATATTTTGTCGCCCAAAAATCAATACAGTTCATGTATTTATCGAATTTGGTCACAAGATAACTCATTTTTTTTGTTTTTTTTGTTTTGTTTTTTTTTCAGTGTACTATGGAAATATTTTTGTTTTAATTGACGCATGCGCAAGATGTTTACTTCCGAGACGAAAATGCGAAATCACGAAACGCGAAGAAGTGAAAAAGTGAAAACAAGAAAAGGTGAAAAATGCAAAAACGCGAAATCGAGAAGTCGGGATCAAAAATGCGAATACATGACATGAAACTTAAGTTTTCAATTCCACATTTTTGCGTTTTAGTTCTGCAGAAAACGAAAGAGAAAACGCAAAAACGTTGCTGCTACGGAAAAGGTCGGTAACCTCTCAGATAGCATTTTAAACCATAAACCAAGTAAAACATCAGTAATTGACCAAGCTTGAAAATGTCAATTTGTATACTAGAATAAACAATGAATTGATATGGAGTCAATGCAAATGAGGCAAAATCTCTAAGACAAAGTCTCTACAAAAATCATGGTAAAACTTACACTATGAACAGAAAAAAGTACTGTCCATACCAGGAACAGTGATTTTTTCACTGTCATTCACTGTTCTCTGCTGTGGTAGTACTGTGAAATATCTATTAAGTACTGTCAAGAACTGTGCCAATCGGGGACAGTCATTAACAGTAATACCCAAGTACTGTGATAAACTGTCCAGTACTGTAACAGTAACACACAGTAAATGGCAGTCTTTACGACTACTGTCATGCACTGTCCCGGATTGTTACAGTTCATGTCAGTTATTGACAGTATTTGGTGTTACTGTCATGCACTGTCCTTGATTGTAACAGTGCATGGCAGTTAGCCACAGCATTTGAAATAACTGTGTTGCACTGTGGCGGATTGTGACAGTGCAACTCAGTTAATAACAGTGATTTTTTACCGTATATGTACAAGTTAATTCCTTTTATCTATAATTATCTAAAGTTTTCACAATCAATCTATTTTTATGGATAAATTGTAATAGTGTTCATGGATATTTATTTATTTATTTTTTTATGTATTTAAAAAAATAAGCTATTTTTATCTTTAGATTTACTCAGTTGCCAATATTCATTTTTCAAAATGTTTGTTTGTTTGTTTGTTTTTTAATTTCCAGCCGCAAATTGCAGATAGATAGAACGGTAACATAGCTATTGCATACGACACTTCATGACATTTAAAATTTCCGGTGATGGTCTCAGAAATATCTGCATTCAACGTTATTTACTCATTCAAAAGGAAAGTTTCGCGTTTATTTCATTAATCTTGTCAGCACCATAAATATATGTATATCCAATATTTAATTGTTTTTAGGGGACGACCATTAGAATTGTAGGGTGTGTAGTTTTGGCGATTTCGCCTACAAAAAATATTCGTCTTCATGAGAATTTCAAAAATTATTTATTCACATCAAATGTCACATCAAAATAATTTATTTGCATTTGCATAAAAAAATTATTCTTTAGTTCTTCAAATTAAAATTAAATATCTATTATAATTGACACCAAGATTAAATTATTCATTTACAAAGTCCCCCTTCCCCCTGAATATGAATATCAAATCGTCAAAACCTTAGCAGCCAAGATAAGTTTAGTATTTCACGAATTATTTCTTAATTTTGCTTATTACAGGTCAAAAACTTCACGGTGATTTTCCCAAAGCATAGTTAAGTTAGCTCGAAAACCGACTTATAAAAGTTTTTTACTGTATTAAAAAATATTATCTAAAAGGAAATAATTATCTCCATTCAAAATCGTACATGCACAGATCTGACGTAGTGTTTATAATCTGCAAAGGCATATGAATTTTTTTTTCTATTTAGACGTCGACAAGAGTGTCTTATTTTGCGGGTTCTATGGTGAATGTATAAGATTGTTGTCTGATGTACATTTACTCCATATCCCTTTACGTGTACACAACAAAAATACATCAAAAACAAATTCGCGATGTGAATTATAAATTGCCACGCTAATTTCTTTATTTACAAAGAAGTGTGATTATTAAGGCGTGAATTTGTTCCTTTGTTGAGTCATTTTCAGAATATGCTCAGATGCATGTTGCCGAAAATCGAGTAAAGTGGTCTCTAGTAAATGTACTTCTTGACAATAAAATTAATATATGCTACACTTGTATGTTTTCTAGATTATTAGCAGTCGAACATTG
>MJUU01025136.1:52867-90832 GCA_002080025.1 Modiolus philippinarum
GCTGGTATTTAAAATTTCTGGCCCTGATTTTTGCCCCAAAAAAATTTCTGACCAGCATCTTAGTTGAAAAAAATATTCTGGCTCTGCTCTGATTTTGTCCATCAAAAAAAAGCCTGGCATAGTGTACAGCGGGATTATTTATTTATTTATTTATTTCTATTATATAGTTTTTTGGTATAATTCTGTTTTACTTTTAATTAAATAATCCAGTATAGATAAAAATTGGCATTTCATTGAAAACATTATTTTCTTTTCAGTAAATTTGCACGGGCTTTTTATTTTATACAGGAAATAACTGATTATTTGACAATTTGTATTTTTCATCAAAAAGTTGTGGAAATAATCAAATTAAAAGCTGAAACTTACGTATTAACATTTGTATTTGTTATTTTTAACTATTAGTTTTGGATTCAGAAAAAGAGAGTCTATATAAATACATGTACATGAATCTAGCACAAATACGGTAATACTGTGATCGACTGTGACTGCCTGTCAGAATTCACCACAGTGCAGGACAGTACAAGAGAAACTGTAATTAACTGACATGAACTGTAACAATCCGGGACAGTGCATGACAGTAGTCGTAAATACTGTCATTTACTGCGAGTAACTGTTACAGTACTGGACAGTTAATCACAGTACTTGGGTATAACTGTTAATGACTGTCCCAGATTGGCACAGTTCTTGACAGTACTTAATAGATATTTCGCAGTACTACCACAGCAGAGAACAGTGAATGACAGTGAAAAAATCACTGTTCCTGGTATGGACAGTACTTTTTTCTGTTCATAGTGTTAGCAATTGAACAACACTTTTATTGTTGTTCTTCAACTTGAAGTCACTTTGCGGCCTTCAATAATAAGCTTTACTCCTTTGTTCCTTCGGTATTCCAATGCCGTTGTTTCATACCTGATACTGAATTAAAGACGGCCCCAAGCACTGGTTTGAGCGGAATTTTAGCCTAGATGTCGAGCAACGCTACATCCATGTCTTTTTTAGACGTTGATCGTCAACAAACATAAACATAAACGACACACAGAAATATATTATAAAAAAAATAAATAAATTAATACTTAGGTTCTACGAAGTCTAGGAGAAATTTCTAGCTTTAGTGAGAGCAGTGAAGACTAATATATGTGTTTTGTAATTATAACTTACTATCAAATTAACACTTGGTGACACTTGACAACAAATATATGAAATAGTTTTTTTCGTTCATTCAAATAGCGTATTTGAGTGTTTTAAGCTATAAGTTATGGCTGTATTGTTCGTAACGAGTTTCTCACACTTGAATGTTGAAGCAAAAATAGTTAAATTATTTCTCGTGTACAGTCAGTTCACATATATTTTACACGAAGAAATATAAAGCACAAAAGAGGCAGAAAACGAAAAAAGAAATGAAAGGATATGGGGTAAATGCAGATGAGACAGAGTCTATGAAATTTCATGGTAAAACCAAGCAACGCATTCATTGTTGTACCCCGTCTAAATTTATGACATTTAATTGAAAAAATTTTATCACCTTCACAATATTTACATACACGGATTTCGTGTTGTAAGGAGTAAAAAGTTCCATGAACAGGCACGGATTCATCGAGTGACAAGAGGGCGTGTGCCCCCTAAAAACTAAAAATATAAAGTTTTAGGATAGAATGCGGGCTTGCCAAATACTTGCATAAAAGTTTCATTAAAACTACGGCCGATGATTTTTTTTCATTTGCCCACCCCCAACTTCAAATCCTAGATCCTACTTTGATGATTACACTATCTATTTTTTGTAATCATTCAACGCAATGAAAAATTGGTTGCAAAAAAATTTGAAGGCTTTATGGAAATCAGTATATTTGTGTGTTTTAGCCATATCACTTACATGTATGCTTCCTAATATTGTTATATATTGGTCGGAAATATTTAAATAAAAAGGGGAGCAGAACGTGCTAAATTGGGGTCAAATATTGATGGCGCGTTTTAAAGTTCTTCTAAGTCATGAAAACAATAAAACTATAGCACATTGTTAATGCTATGATGCTCATAATATTCATAACTAATATCTAATGATAAAAACTCTTGAGATGACCCATATTTTGTCAACATCGTTGTACACAGTCCGATGTCCGCTAATTTCGAGAAATGTCTATTATAGTGTGGGAGGTAATTTTTGCGGAAGGAATCAAAGAAAAGTAAATTTCAAATCATTTCTCCTTCATTGTGTCAGAAAACAATTTTATTGCATAGCATACAGTTGGGTGCAGAAATGACCTCTTGTCCAAGTTAACTTGATGAAGTTGATGAAGAACAACAATAAAAGCGTTGTTCATTTGCTTGTTTTTACAATGTATTTGTAGAGACTTTGTCTTATATGCATTTACTCCATATCCTTTCATTCACCATTGGGGAGCAGTCATGAGAACGGTCCTAAGTTAACTTGAAGTTATCTTGAAGCAGTCATAGAACCCTGACTGCTCTGACCTGTCATAGAGCCTTGACTGCTCTGACCAGTAACAGAGCCCTGACCAATGTAACCTGTCATAGAATCCTGACTGCTCTGATATGTCGCAGAGCTCTAACACGATACAAGAATTGTAAATACTCTACAGCGAAGGAAACGTTCAACGATCTTAAACACAAACACACACATACACACACACACGATGAACGCACACAATTCACATGTTGGCGGCAAACGATTCGAATTATGATAAAGAAAGTACTCACTCGTGTACCGTGTAGTGCATCGTGCCAGTAAAAAATCTTATATACCCGCTTTTATACTTTAATGAGGGTAACCCGTCCCCGTACCAAGATTCCTTGTACCCAGATCAATTTCTGTGAATTAAAACTTCGTTTTATGACTGAACATCATAAAAATTCGCATGTTTAAGGAAAATATGTTAGTTAATGTTTATACACAATAATTTTTTCTAAATAATTATTATGGATGAAGTTGTCTTTGGGTGACTAAAATACATGGGTCAAACAAAACAGATAAAAAAACACTATCGGCCAAGTGCAGTTCATTATTATAGTCTAAACAATAAATGCGATCCAAATAAAGAAATTATTAATATAATAAAATTATAATGTTTATTACAGTAATAATGGTTTTCCAACGATCACAAATATTACTATAATATAATAACGATAGTGAAAAAGGCATATTTTATCCATTCTAGTACTTATACTAGTCCCAGATTATATACATGCCCGCACTTCTGCGACTTCAAGTAATTGAACCTAAAACATATCTGAAAAGGCACATTTTCTACATTCCATATTATGTCGATGGCTGCCATACTGCGACTTGCGGTAACTGAACATAAAACATACAAGAAAAGGAATATAGTGTCTACATTCGATATTATATCAATGCCCGCAATACTGAAACTCCCTTTAATTTAGCATAAAAGATAGAAAACGGCAGATTTTCTTCATTCGATATTAAATCGATGCTCGCAATATTGTAATTTGTTGTTATCTAACTTAAATATATAGAAAAAGGCAGATTTTCTTTATGCAATAATATATCAATGCCCGCAATACCTGCAACTTGCTATAATTTTACCTAAGATATATAAAAAAGGCTGATTTTCTTTATGCGGTAATATATCGATGCCCGCAATACTACAACTTACTGTAATTTAATGTGAAATATTGTAGAAAAGGCAGATTTTCTTCATTGGATAATTATATCGATGCCCGCAATACCTGCAACCTGCTATAATTTTACCTAAGATATATAAAAAAGGCTGATTTTCTTTATGCGGTAATATATCGATGCCCGCAATACTACGACTTCCTGTAATTTAACATAAAATTTATAAGATAAGGCAGATTTTCTTTATTTGATATTAAATCGATGCCCACAATAGTAGAACTTGCTGTAATTTAACTTTTAATATATATAAAAAAGACAGATTTTCTTTATGGGATAATATCTTTATGGGATAATATCGATACCTTCAATACTCCAACTTGGTGTAATTTGACCTGAAATATATGTTAGCTTCAATAGGCGAACTTAGGCATTAAGCTTAAATCCTAGGCATTAAGTTAATACCTAGTCATTAGAACTAAAGCCTAAAATGAGTTTGGCATTAGGCTTGATAGCTAGGATTTAGGTCTAATGCCTGTTTTTCGATCATAGAAATTATTCCTATTGCCTGACTGCTCATTTTGGCGATCAAAACAAATAATTTCTAGACCAAATTTCTATAATATAGAAAAATAAGCGCAAATGCGTCACCTACGGAATAATTGATTTGTAAAATACAATGTTCATTTGAAGAATAATTTATAAGTAAAAACACAATAGAGATCATTCTCACTTATTGTCAGGTGTAGGTTTTCTTCCCAAAGTAAGTGAGACCCCAATTGTTAGAACAAAAAATAGTCTAAAGACAAAGACGAAATTTGAAACACAAAAACAGACAATACAGTGGAAAAGCCAGGCTGACTCTATCGGTCACGCGGGAAAAGGGAAATAATTTATTTTTATAGGAAATATATGCTAAGATTGCAACAAACAAAGCAATTAGCTTTCGCTAGAAAAACTCTAAATAACTATCTTTGTTGACAATTTTAGTTTTTAACATTCTTAAGATATTAAAAGAAAATGAATTTCAATAGCATATGACCCATAAAAACATTTACGTATGCCGATTTCGACGCAGAATAAAGGGGAGCGTTTGCCTAAAAGTCCCAGGTCTAAAAATAACTGACACAATTATATCATCCAAATTTTCATTGGCTAAAACCATTGTGAATCCCGAGAAAATAGATATATTTATCCACATAAAACGTCATCACACGTCATTCGGTTTACTTCGTGTGTAATACACATTTTCTCTGGTAATAAGAATAATCGGATTTCTTGAGAAATTGACCACTCGTAAGATGAAATTTTATGTTTCGTGGGCACATATATGTGCGTGTAAGTTGCTTAGTGTAATGCTTTGATTAAAAATCGATGAGAATAACAATTGAGAGTTAAATTTACAGAGTTTGAGCCAAACAAGATTTCGTTACTGAAGCCGGGGACACAACAAAAGTAAACAAACTGCGTGCACGATCAGCTGATTGTCAAATAAATTTGAAAACATTACTGTTGCCACCAAATGGGTAAAAATGCATCGAATCGCCACATAAGAATTGCATAGTTAGATTAAAAGATCTGCACGATAATCATAATAGTCTCAACTATCATTGGAAAATTGGGGGGGGGGGGGGGGGTTGGGGGTTCACGTGAGGAATCATATAAACCAATTTTCTACGAGTCCAAAAGAATGCGAGTAAGTTTAATGCTACAGTGTTATTTCTTTTAAATTCAGTATAAGTTACAATGTTCCAAGTTTGCAGTAAACTTTCGCTGGCCGTGACATCGTAAGGCCAATTCAAGTTGAAAAAAGTAATAACAGATAAGGAATCTTAGACTAACTGTAATATCTCTCAACCTGACATTCTTTTTTTTTCGAAATTACGACAACATACCTCATTTTATAATTTCTTTTAATGCCTTGACGGATTTAAACAAAGAGTCGGGATGAATTTCTTGATAATATTTATTTTTCTTACAGAGTTAGGCAAAATTTGACAAAAAGTTTCAAGAAATTAAAAGAAAAAGTGGTCAGAAACTCTTTGATGGATCTGACAAAATGCATATACTTGTAGTAACTATAATAGTCAGCTAATCAAATAAAAATGTGCTTTAAACAATATGGTGTGACAGCAGGTTTCATGGTCCTTTAAGTCATGATTTGTTGTAGATTCTCCCAGATTTCCGGAGGCAATATATGTTCAAGATAGTTCAAAAACAAAACCCTTTATAATTATATAATCTTTACCCTCAATCTTCGCAGCGATCATTTGCAGTCAATAGTTTATTACATTTTGATCTTGTGTATTGCTATTTTAACCAATGATTAGTTTGTTTTGAGTATACAAACATGTACATAACTTTCACCAGTAAATGTAATTTTCCATCATTTCAAGAAGTATAGCAAGCATCGATCCTTTTTCTATATTTTTCTTTCATATTTATAGTTTATTTTATAATCAAAGTATTAGTGTAGACATTTACTTTATGCAGATACTGCTTCGTTTTTTTGAGACATACAAACACACAAAGACATTGAATTGATAATTACTTAATAAATAAACACACACAAAATTAAGAATAATAAGATCTTATACGAGACCATATTAAAGATAAGGGATATCTTTCACGAGTGTGCAAAATTCCATCTTTTTCCGAGTGTAACGAGGGAAAAGAGGTAGAATTCTCCCACCAGTGAAAGATATCCCGATCTTTAATTTTAGTAAAGTGTTAGAACCGATTTCTTCCGTAAATCACCGAACAAACCAAAGGAAAGTAAATCTTGCAATTCCTTGTGGATTTTTCAACTGTGACGTCAAATAATTCACGGAGTTTGACTATAGTAATATTTATGACGTCGAACAAATCGGAACTTTGGATTGGATGTTCACCCTTGTAAGACAGCTTCTTGCGACTAAAGGGACTTGCTCCCGGTCTAGAAAAAAAATATTTACTTTCAAATATGAATCTCGGAGAAAAAAACATATTTGATAAAGAAATTATTTTTTTTCTAGACCGGGAACTAGTCCCTGTGACGCGACCCTATCTTCTTTTGGCAGCTGTCTAACACGGGAAACATTCATTTACGGAAGAAGATGCATTTCTTTTGCACTTTTTTTCCTAGCAGAGTTAGAGACATTAATGTCTTTGATACCGGAAAAAATGTTTTGTTTATTCAATTAAATTTTAAGAACAGTTCTTAATTATAAAAGGGGATATAATGTAAATAAAAATATAATGATTCAGTATTCAATTCCAATTTTGCAGAATGTACATTTCGGTACTTTGCCTTAGTTAATCACACGTTCTATTTGTGCAAAACAAGTAAAAAGAAAAAAAAAACATTTATGACTATTTGATAACAATAGGGACTAGCAGTTTATGTTTTCCTTGGATGAAGGATATACGTCCTTACTTAAATGAGGCCCCTGTTGGATGAAAGTGAAAATAAATATTAGTTTTGCTTACTCATCCTTGAAAATACAAAAAAAAATCCGATTTCAAAATGATGGTAAAAAGAAAGATAAATAATCTTGCCGTTAATTAAGTGGTTGAAAATAAAATTTGTGAGAATATCAGGAAACAAAAGTATTTTCCTGTCTCTTGGGAGAATCAACTACGACAGTCCTCCTCCTATGAATTGATTTCAAGTGGGAATGCATTTTTTTTTTTGGAAAAAAATATATTCCGGCCTCCAGATTCCACATTAAGGTAAAAGGAAAGATAAAGTAGTCTTGCCGTAAATTAAAAAAATGTGCAAATTTTAGGAACTTAAATATATATCAGGTCCAATCTCCGAATCAAATTGTTGTTCCAATATGGCACTTCAATTCTTTACCAAAAAAAAAATTAGACATAAAAAAAAAGATAACACAAACCCGGGGATGGTGATTTTTTTCTGAAATGAGTGCCTGTGTTTTAAATACTGATAAAACTTGCCAACTAGAAAAATCCTCTGTTGAGATTATTATCTAGTACTAAGTAATAAAGATTGATATTTGGGGTGGAACATGCACTTATTATTCGTATATTGGAAATGACTTCTTTCGATTTCACATGTACATAATTTGTTTCCTCCTCACTTACGGCCAATCGCGAGGTGTATCAAATGAAATTACTATTTCCCTCGATACGTAATAAGTAAGAACTGACAGAATTGCATCATCCAACACAAAATCACATAAATGTGACTTTCCTGCAAATAATGGTGAAATATCTTGAAAATGTACGCTTCAGAATCTCGTCATTCTGTCATTTTATGGGTCTTGACAATGAAGGTCACGCCACTTTATTAATCAATTTTCACGAATATTTTCGCGTAAATATTAATCTGAAGGAGCTGTTACAAAGTAAATTTTCTATACATCAGATACAAGTTGAGTTTTGTTGCCAATAAATTCATTCAGAGGTGTACATAGAAATTTTCCTACGGACATATCGATTTCTTACAACCGACATCATTTTTGCTGAAAAGTCACGTGACTAGTGACCGATAACATCAAAGGATGATGGCGGGGAATCCCGTGCTGGCTCTCCCACTGCAAAAATAATAAACAGAAAAAATGGGACCAAAATAAAAACAAGTGCAAAGGCAGAGTAAGTATCACTCGTTTTTTAAAAAAAAACATCCGTAATTTCGAATTTGCAAGTTTGGTTAACGAACTTATATTGTTAAAGGGAAAAATCTGCTGTGAACAGGGAAAAAGGTATACTATAGTGGTCTATAAGATCCTGACAGTTACGGAAAAACTTCTTCAAAGTTGAACTTAGGTTAAGGGTTATACACCCTAGTTCAAGAGCCTACCGGTAAGTAAGAGAGCTCTTGCGAGGAAGTTACTGAAGTCTTGACCACCAGTGAAGGATAACTGAACCATGAGTAAAGAATTTTATGGTAGAAGCTTCAGTAACCCTAATTAATTGGGAATAATACAGTCAATATCACCAATAGATAGAAAATGTGCTGGAAAATGCTTATTTTGTTGAAATTGTAAGTGCCATACGATTTCCAATAATTGGTAAAATTTGTTGAATTGTCCGACGAACTTACCAAAGCTGCAGTCTGTAATCAACCACGTTTTAAAAAGGCGACATCATGGATGTATTTACTGGTATCTTAAACAATTCTACAGTTTTTCATACAAATTTTCAGTCAAAAATATACTACTGTTAGCGGAGAATTTTTCGCGGATTTCATTATAAATTTCAAGTTCTTGAATTCTCAGTTGTCGGACGGAACAACACATAAACCTTTTAATTTTCATCTGGGTTGTTATCAATCTTTCCGTTACACCCAATTTCAAAATATAAAATCTTCCCCAGAAAAGAAAGCAGTTATAAGAACAAATCTCAATGAAAAATTGAAAACGAAAACAGCTATCCTCATTTTTACACCTACCTAGTGCCAAGTGTATATCATTTCGCTTTCACTTCAACAATAACTCTTGACAACATTGTAAATTATTTGGTCAGGCAATAAGAATATTTTTCTTGAACAAAAATAAGGCATTAGACCTAAATACTAAGCATTAAGCCTAATGCCAAACTCGTTTTAGGTTTTAAGTCTAATGACTAGGCATTAAGTTAATGCCTAGGATTTAGGCTTAATGCCTAATTTCACCTATTGCCGCTAACATATATAAGAAAAGGCAGATTTTCTTCGTTTGATAATATATTGTTGCGTGCAATGCTTAAACTTGCTGTAATTAAACATAAAATATATAAAAAAAGCAGATGTTCTCTATGCGATAATATATCGATGCCAGCAATACTGCAACTTGCTGTAATTTGATGTGAAATATATAAGAAAATGCAGATTTTCTGCATTCGATATAACGTCAATGCCCCAAAACTGCGTCTTTATGTAATTTAACATAAAACATATAAGACAAGGCAGATTTTCTTCATTGTATATTATATCAACGCACGCAATATTACAACTTGCTGTAATTTAACCTTAAATATATAAAAAAAAGCAAATTTTCTTTATGCGATAATATATCGATGTCCAAAATACTGCAACTTGCTATAATTTGACCTGAAATATGGTAGAAAAGGCAGATTTTCTACATTTCATTATATATTATTGCCCACAATACTAAAACTTGTTGTAATTTAACATAAAATATATAAAAAAGGCAGATTTTTTTATTCGATAATATATCAATGCTTGCAATACTGCAACTTGCTGTAATTCATTGTGGAATAAAAAAGAAAGGCAGATTTTCTTCATTCCATATTATATCAATGCCCGCAAAACTGCAACTGAATGCTACTTAACCTAAAATATATAAGAAAAGGCAAATTTTCTTGATTTGATATGATATCGATGCTCGCAATATTGCAACTTGCTGTAATTTAACCTTAAATATATAAAAAAAGGCAGATTTTCTTTATGCGATAATGTATCAATGTCCGAAATACTGCAACTTGCTGTAATTTTACCTGAAATATATAAGAGAAGGCATAATTTCTTCATTTTATTATATATTGTTGTCCATAATACTAAAACTTGCTGTAATTTAATCTAAAATAAATAAAACAGGCAGATTTTCTTATGCAACAATATATCCATGCCAGAAATACTGCAACTTGCCGTGAAATATAGTAGTAATGACAGATTTTCTTCATTCGATAATATATCGATGTCTGCAATGCTGCATCTTGATATAACTAACCTAAGATATATATGAAAAGGAAGATTTTCTTCATTCGATATCATATCAATGCCCGCAATACTGCATCTTCCTGTAATTTATCATAAAATATATATGACAAGGCAGATTTTCTTCATTGTATATTATATCGATGTCCGCAATACTGCAACGTGCTGTAATTTGACCTGAAATATAGTAGAAAAGGCATATTTTTTTCAATTAAAAATATATTATTGCCCACAATACTGAAACTTGCTGTAATTAAACCTAAAATATATATAAAAAGGCAGATTGTCTTTATGCGATAATATATCGATGCCCGCAATACTGCAACTTGCTGTAATTTGATGTGAAATATATAAGAAAATGCAGATTTTCTGCATTCGATATTTCGTCAATGCCCGCATATGGCACGCGATAGTAACAAAAATGCGGTATACCTTGTATTTCGAACGGAAACTAGGGGTTTTCGTGCGAAATACTAGGTATACCGCACGTTAACCATGGGTTTCCGATCGGTATACATAGTTTTCGACGAAAACCCTAGTTTTCGATTGAAATTGAACGGAAACTAGGGATTTGCGACGGAAACCCATAGTTTCCGATCGGTATCGTTAATTCGAGTTTAAAGCGAAAACGCTATTCATAGTTTTAGCCAATGAGAAACGAGAAACGGAAATCGCTATTTGATATTTAACGTTCGTCCAATCAGAAACGGAAAACGGTATTCAGGGTTTAATTAAACCAATCAAAATCGTCTTTTTCTGTTTATCGCTTATATTTCTCTCTTTTTTATTCAAATTTTGTATCTTTTATTTATTTTATATATGTTGATATTATAAATTAATTATCAAATAGAGTTGTGCCTGTGACACTTTTAGGTGCGAATGGATATCAGATTCGCGGGTCATGGGAGGATTCGATCTCGACTGTCATTATTCACCTTCACCAGTTAAAAGTTGTGAAATATCGCCGTTTTAGACTTAGTTTAAAAAGAATATTGAATTTAACTAATCTCTAGAGCAAAGATTTTTATTTTTATATAACTGGGTGTGTATTAGGTTTCGAAATTAAAAGAAATCATGAATTTAAAATTTGATATGAAAAATAAATAATTTGATAAGCAGTTAAAAAAAAAACAAAAAAAAAAAAACTCAAGTCTTATAAATGATCAAAACAATTCAGTCTTTTAAAACGTTTACTTCATCATATCCTTTCCAAGGAGTTTTATAATTCGCAAAGTTTAAAATTTCATGGATTTTAGAATTTGAGAGGTATGAAAAGTATAATTTTAAGTTTACGGTTTAAACTTACTCTTTAAAAATGACAAAAACAATAAAGGGCTTTGAAAATTTTACTTCATGATATCCTCTCGAAAGAGTTTGATATGTTGCGAAATAAAAAAATTATGAAATTTAGCATAAATAGACAAAAAAAGTTAGCTTTTTTAATCAGTGGTTTCAACTCAGTCGATCTTTAAAAATGACAAAAACAATTCAGTGTTTTGAAAATTTTACACCATAATATCCTTTGGGAGGAGTTTACTTTTCATTATTTTTTAATGCTAAAATTCATCGAGTTTTTGCTTCGTGAATTATAAAACTCCTTCAAAAGGATATTATGATGTTAAATTTTCAAAACACTGAATTTTTTGTTGTTGTTTTTATAGACCGAGTTTAAACCGCTGTTTCAAAGTCTTACTTTTCATACCTTTTCTATGCTAAATTTAATGATTTTTGTATTTTTGCAACATATCAAACTTCCTTGCAAGGATATAATAAAGGAAAATTTTCAAAACACATAAACTTTTTTTGACATTCTTAAAGAGTTAGTATAAACCGTCGACATAAAATTTTACTTTTTATATCTTTTTAATGCTAAAATTCATCAAGTTTTTGCTTTGCAAATTATAAAACTCCTTCGAAAGGATATTATGATGTTAAATTTTCAAAACACTGAATTTTTTTGGTTATTTTAATAGACTTAGTTTAAACCGCTGTTTCAAAATCTTACTTTTCATACCTTTTCTATGCTAAATTTGATGATTTTTGTATTTCGCAACATATCAAACTTCTTCGCAAGGATATAATGAAGTAAAATTTTCAAAGACTTAACTTTATTTGACATTTTTAAAGAGTTAGTATAAACCGTCGACTAAAAATCTACATATTATCTTTCTAATGCTAAGATTCATCAAGTTTTTGGTTTGCGAATTATAAAACTCCTCTCAAAGGATACTATGGTGTAAAATTTTCAAAAACACTGAATTTTTTCATCATTTTTATAGACTTAGTTTAAGCCGCTGTTTCAAAATCTTACTTTTCATACCTTTTCTATGCTAAATTTGATACTATGGGATACTATGGTGTAAAATTTTCAAAACACTGAATTGTTTTTGTCATCATTTTTATAGACTTAGTTTAAGCCGCTGTTTCAAAATCTTACTTTTCATACCTTTTCTATGCTAAATTTGATACTAAAGGATACTATGGTGTAAAATTTTCAAAACACTGAATTGTTTCTGTCATTTTTAAAGACTGAGTCTAAACCACTTATTAAAAAATCTAACTTTTGTGTCTATTCTATGCTAAATTTCATAATTTTTTTATTTCGCAACATATAAAACTCTTTCGAAAGGATATCATGAAGTAAAATTTTCAAAACACTTTATTAATTTTGTCATTTTTAAACAGTAAGTTTAAACCGTAAACTTAAAATTATACATTTCATACCTCTTAAATGCTAAAATTCATGAATTTTTAACTTCCAAATTATATAACTCCATGGAAAGGATATGATGAAGTAAAAGTTTAAATTACTGAATTGTTTTGATCATTTATAAGACCGAGTTTTTGTTTGTTTTTGTTTTTTTTTACTGCATATCAAATTAATTATTTTTCATACCAAATTTCATGATTTCTTTTAAATTTCGAAACAGAGTACACTCCAGTTATATGAAAATAAAAATCTTTGCTCTAGAGATTAGTTAGATTGAATATTCTTTTTAAACTAAGTCTAAAACGGCAATATTTCACAACTTTTACCTAGTGAAGGTGAATATAGACAGTCGAGATCGAATCTCTCAGGACCCGCAAATCTGATATCCATTCGCACCTAAATTTTTCAAAGGTACAACTCTATTTGATCATTAATTTATAATATCAAAATATATAAAATAAATAAAAGATACGAAATTTGAATAAAAAAGAGAGAAATATAAGCGATAAACAGAAAAAAACGCTTCTGATTGGTTTGATTAAACCCTGAATACCGTTTTCCGTTTCTGATTGGACGAACGTTAAATATCAAATAGCGATTTCCGTTTCTCGTTTTTCATTTGCTAAAACTATGAATCGATACCGATCGGAAACTATGGGTTTCCGTCGCAAACCCCTAGTTTCCGTTCAGTTTTAATCGAAAACTAGGGTTTTCGTCGAAAACTATGTATACCGATCGGAAACCCATAGTTAACGTGCGGTATACCTAGTATTTGGCATGAAAACCCATAGTTTCCGTTCGAAATACTAGGTATACCGCATTTTTGTTACTATCGCCATACCCGCAATACTACGTTTTCCTGTAATTTAACATAAAACATATAAGACAAGGCAGATTTTTCTTAATTGTATATTATATCAATGCTTGCAATATTGCAACTTGTTGTAATTTAACCTTAAATATAAAAAATGGCAAATTTTTCTTTATGCAATAATATATCGATGTCCGAAATACTACAACTTGTTGTAATTTGACCTGAAATATATTAGAAAAGACAGATTTTCTTCGTTTGAATATATATTTTTGCCTGCAATACTAAAACTTTCTGTAATTTAACATAAAATATATAAACAAGGCTGAATACTGCAACTTGCTGTAATTTAATGTGGAATATAAAAGGAAGGGAGATTTTCTTCATTTCTTATTATATCAATGCCCGAAATACTGAAACTTAATGCTATCTAACCTATAATATATAAGAAAAGGTAGATTTTCTTGATTCGATATTATATCGATGCTCGCAATGCTGCATCTTGATATAACTGACCTAAGATATATATGAAAAGGCAGATTTTCTTCATTGGATATCATATCAATACCCGCAATTCTGCATCTTCCTGTAATTTATCATAAAATGTATATGACAAGGCATATTTTCTTCATCAGATTTTATATCGATGTTCGCAGTATAACAACTTGCTGTCATTCAACCTTAAATATATAAAAAAGCGAATTTTCTTTATGCGATAATATATCGATGTCCGAAATACTTCAACTTGCTGTATTTTGACATGAAATATATTAGAAAAGGCAGGTTTTCTTCATTCTATATTATATCAATGCCCACAAAACTGCAACTGAATGCTACTTAACCTAAAATATATAAGAAAAGGCAAAGTTTCTTGATTCGATATGATATCGGTGCTCGCATATTGCAATTTGCTGTAATTTAACCTTAAATATATAAAAAAGCAGATTTTCTTCATTCGATAATATATCGATGCCCGCAATGCTGCATCTTGATATAACTAACCTAAGATATATATGAAAAGGCAGATTTCCTTCATTCGAATTCATATCAAGGCCCGCAATACTGCATCTTACCGTAATTTATCTTAAAATATATATGACAAGGCAGATTTTCTTCAGTATATATATTATATCGATGCTCGTAATATTTAAACTTGCTGTAATAAAACTTAAAATATATATAAAAAGGCAGATTGTCTTTATGCGATAATATATCGATGCCCGCAATACTGCAACTTGCTGAAATTTAATGTGAAATATATAAGAAAATAAAGATTTTCTTCGTTTGATGATATATTGTTGCATGTAATATTAAAACTTGCTGTAATTTAACATAAAATACATAAAAAGGCAGATTTTCTTTATGCTATAATATATCGATGCCAGCAATACTGCAACTTGCTGTAATTTGATGTGAAATATATAAGAAAATGCAGATTTTCTGCATTCGATATTTCGTCAATGCCCGCAATACTACGTTTTCCTGTAATTTAACATAAAACATATAAGACAAAGCAGATTTTTCTTCATTGTATATTATATCAATGCTTGCAATATTGCAACTTGCTGTAATTTAACCTTAAATATATAAAAGAGGGCAAATTTTCTTTGTGCAATAATATATCGATGTCCGAAATACTGCAACTTGTTGTAATTTGACCTGAAATATATTAGAAAAGGCAGATTTTCTTCATTTGAATATATATTTTTGCCCGCAATACTAAAACTTGCTGTAATTTAACATAAAATATATAAACAAGGCTGATTTTTTTATTCGATAATATGTCAATGCTTGCAATACTGCAGCTTGCTGTAATTTAATGTGGCATATATAAGGAAGGCAGATTTTCTTCATTCCGTATTATATGAATGCCCGCAATACTGCAACTTAATGCTATCTAACCTAAAATATATAAGAAAAGGCAGATTTTCTTGATTCGATATTATATCGATGCTCGCAATATTGCAACTTGCTGTAATTTTACCTTAAATATATAAAAAGGCAGATTTTCTTTATGAAATAATATATATGTCCGAAATAATGCAACTTGCTGAAATTTTACCTGAAATATATAAGAGAAGGCAGGTTTTCTTCATCTAAAAGTAGCTGCAATTCAATCTAAAATAAATAAAAAAGGCAGATTTTCTTTATGCGACAATATATCCATGCCCGAAATAATGTAACTTGCTGCAATTTAATATGAAATATAGTAATAATGGCAGATTTTCTTCATTGGATATCATATCAATGCCCGCAATACTGCATCTTCCTGTAATTTATCATAAAATGTATATGACAAGGCATCTTTTCTTCATTAGATATTATATCGATGCTCGCAGTATAACAACTTGCTGTCATTCAACCTTAAATATATAAAAAAGGCGAATTTTCTTTATGCGATAATATATCGATATTTTACGAAAGGATATGGAGTAAATTTACATGAGACAATAACACATATGTCAACTCCAACTGCATTAATTTTAATGAGCTGTATGGCCATTTCGGAAATTTATTCCTCATCAGCAGCACTAGAACCCAAACAAAGGAAATCCATAATTTCAAAAAAGATATAAAATGCATAAAACCAAACGAAATCCGAATAATCAGTAAAATCAAATATAGCTAGGGACAAAACTACGATGGAGGGAGATTATCCTTGGGTTTTAGAATTTACATAAATTTAGAAAATAGTAATTGAACAAAGTGTACACATGAGATATTATCTCATGTACAAGTACACCATATCTAAGAAAAATAAAGAGCATACATCTCTACCACGGGGAATTGTTTTACCAACTCCACACTGCAATAAAAGACAAACTCCTGTATTAAATATTTTACGAAAGGATATGGAGTAAATTAACATGAGACAATAACACATATGACAACTCCAACTGCATTAATTTTAATGAGCTGTATGGCCATTTCTGAAATTTATTCCTCATCAGTAGCACTAGAACCCAAACAAAGGAAATCCATAATTTCGATGTCCGAAATACTTCAACTTGCTGTAGTTTGACATGAAATATATTAGAAAAGGCAGAATTTTTTCATTTGATAATATATTATTGCCCGCAATACTAAAACTTGCTGTAATTTAACATAAAATGTTTATAAAAAAGGCACATTTTTTATTCGATAATATATCAATCCTTGCAATACTGCAACTTGCTGTAATTTAATGTGGAATATATAAGAAAGGCAGATTTTCTTCATTCCATATTATATCAATGCCCACAATACTGCAACTAAATGCTATTTAACCTAAAATATATAAGAAAAGGCAGATTTTCTTCATTGTATATTATATCGATGCTCGCAATATTGCAATTTGGTGTAATTTAACCTTAAATATATGAAAAAGGGCAAATTTTCTTTATGGGATAATATATCAATGTCCGAAATACTGCAACTTGCTGTAATTTGACCTGAAATATATATGAAAAGTCAGAATTTTTTCATTTGATAATATATTGTTGCCCAAATTACTAAAACTTGCTGTAATTTAATCTACGATATATAAAAAGGACAGATTTTCTTTATGTTATAATATATCGATGTCCGAAATACTGTAACTTGCTGTAATTTAATGTGAAATATAGTAGTAAAGGCAGATTTTCTTCAGTCGATAATATATTGATGCCCGCAATGCTGCAACTTGATGTAGCCTAATATAAGATATATATATGAAAAGGCAGATTTTCTTCATTCGATATTATATAAATTCATGGAAAACTGCAACTTGCCGTTATATTAAAATCAAAAAATAAAAAAAAAACATAAAAGTAATATTTTTGTGCATGTGGTTTTTTTTTTCGTTTATTAGTTCATCACGTAAATCTGATTTGACTGTATCGTTCTACTGTAATAAGTACCGAAACCATAAACGCGGCCTGTATATTGCGGTGCATCTTTTTACCAAAGAACACCACCGAAAACTTAAAAATACCACCGAATACCTTAAAACCGAACACTTCAGTGATAATGCGTATTTAAGATATTTGAGACATTTTTTACTATTGAATATTTTTTGTACCTTAAATAAAGAATTGTGTTAAAATGTGTTAAAATGTTTAATAATGTAAAAAATGTATAAAAGCTGTCAAGGTTTTGAGATAGGTCAGAGCGATCAGGATTCTATGACAGGTTAGAGCGGTCAGGGCTCTTTGACCAGAACAGGTCAGAGCAGTCAGGGCTCTACGACCTGAACAGGTCAGAGCAGTCAGGATTATATGACCAGAACAAGTCAGAGCAGTCAGGGCTCTACAACAGTTTAACAGTTTATTTAGAATAGTTGTTATGACTGCTCTATGACTGGTCCAAGTTAACTTAGAGGAGCTTTTATGACTTGTTCAAGTTAACTTGGCTAGAGGTTATGTTTGCACCCTACTGTACATTTTCTACGCGTAAATTACACCAAATTACAAACTGAAGATAAATTCTTCATCTGATGTATGAGAAGTTGCACTTAGAAGGTGTACACTGACGGATAGTGTAAGACTTATATACCTATACACTAATATAAAAGATAATCATGTTTTTATTCTACAATACATGCTTCTTTATTTTTTTTTAGCGTATCCGGTTTGATTAGTTTGTCACAACGTGGCAAATTTTGTCATTTAACCTTTTCTTTATAAATATACTTGGTATTTTTCAAATATCCCAGTTAATTTCTATTGACAATTTTCCTGTAATTGCAGGTGCTCTGAGTTTTTGCTCTTCTCTTTAGATTTCTCTTCGGTGATTACTACTACTACTAACTTATTATCATTTATAACAATTAATAGCAAATTTATGCATTTAAATTAATCATATCAACATTTTCTATTCCAAATGGCCATCTGCATACACGATATTTACAGTTTTTCTAGTACTAAGTATTTTTTGTCGACTGGTCGAGGTGTTGATTAACTGTTAGTACCCAAAAATTTTGACGAGTTTAGTGCTGGCCGAAAAATGATATTTGAAGCTTGCAATGTATAATTTTGCAAATATTGTTTAAAACTTAAGAGTATTTCCTTTATTACTTATATGAAGCCCTGTCCTTAGCTGATTTGAGTTTTTCATATAGACCCTTTTAGTGTTTGTTCTCTATCTACTGTTATAAATATTTCGGTTTAGAGTCCTTCATCGTTTTGATTTGAAATAATTTGTCAAAAAGGACAGCTGCAACATACCCAAGAATTTCAGTATTATGTTAATTGTTTTTACAGCTGGGTTGATGTCTCTGCTCATGGAAAATTAGCCCAGAAGATTTCAACCAAGTCACTAGTCAGTACTTTTTTACTTAAGTAGTATCTCCTTCGTTCATAGTGCTGTCATTGGCGGATTTCGCTTTCCTTTTAGATCGTATTTGTTATTTGTTCTCTATCAGCTTTTACATATATTTCGGTTTATTGTTTTCCAATGTTTTGATTTGATCTGTACGCAAGATACATAGGTAATTTAAATGGCAATGTGCAGAAATTTAATTTACAGCAACTTCTGTATTTTGTTAGTTTTCATACATCTTTTCGTTTATTAAATGCACTAAAAAGATATATGTTATGGAAATGGCAATTAAGATGTTATGGAAATGGCAATTAAGGTGTCAAATAACAAAATACCGTAGTTGCTATTAATTTATTTTCTGCATATGCGCATTTCGACAACTTATGTATCATCAGTGCAGATAAAGCCAAAACATTTGGAAGTCCAATGACCAAAAACGTGTAAAAGCTGATGGAGAACAAATAACCAAAAACATCTAAATAGAGAATCCAAAGTTCAGCTAAGAACAGAGCTATGCATGGGGAGATACTCCTTAGTTTTAGTCAAAAAAAGCTGGCTATCAAAATGGCTATCTGCATAAACTACATTAAAATTTAAAAAAAAAGTGTGATTTTCAATTACTTATAACCAACGGGTCGATGTATCTGCTGGGGGACTCTTAGTCTCCGGGAGTCACAACAACCCATTGGTCAATACTTTCGGGCTGGACTGAAAACCGCTTTTATTGGAAAAAAATTTGCATAACTTATTTAATTTCTTTTGTGAGTATAAGTATTGTATATTTCTTTCTTCTAAAACTCTGTTTTTGATCCATTTTGGATTTCCGATTGGATTCTTTTTTGTGATTTTAATATGTTTCACTATCATTTTTTCAACATTATTGGGTTGTGTTTTATGGGGATGCCAGGTTATGTTTATAGTTTTCATAACGAGAAAAAAATGTATATCGCTGGATATCAACTAGAGTTGTTATTTCAAAATATAATAAACGAGCCTTTTGCGACTTAATTATATTTTAAATTACGTAACCAGAGTTAATATCCAGCAGTAGTATATGAACACAGTTCACTTATTATTTGAGGAGGTGGTGCCGAAGTCACGTAACCGGAGGTCACGTGGCTGGAAAAGGAAGTCACGTGACCGGAACACGAAGTGTTTGGGTTGCACATGCACAATCGGAAGTAGTCCTGTTCCAAGCCCTTTTTAGCCATTTTACCGGAAATGACATGTTGGAACAACACGTGACCCCAAAGGAGTCTTGTATGACCTTAGTCCATAACACATGTGCAACCGGAAGTAGGGAATTTTCCCAGTTGTATACCGGAAGTCGGGAATTTTCTTTCATTATTTCCACCTTTTTTATTTGTTTTAATTGTATTAAACTCCTTTTTCCATGTTACTCTTTGCATTTTCTTCCTTTTACAGGCAATTTTTAGACTTTTTAAATGTTGTTCTTTGTATTCCCTCCCTTTTTCATCCAATTTCTAGACTAATATCCGGGCGTTGTCATTCAGCAGTTGTAATTGTATTGCTAAAGGTGTCTTCTCAAGGGAGATAATTTTTGTGTTGATCTGTGGATGTCTTCTATCAGGTTATACATATGTAACTCTTGCTTCTAATATTCTGTGGTTTCTTTTACTTAAGGCATCTTCTATCAGGTCTGCGTTCGTCAAAGGAAGATCCCTCTTGTTTGTTATTTTTCCGCCTTTTTATCTGTGGGTGTCTTCTATCAAGTCCTCATTCATCGCGGCCATTCAAAGGGTTGTTAAGCACATTGTTGGTTGGTAGGTGTCTTCTGTCGCGTCCGAGTTCACAAGGGAAATGACTCTGGCTTATATTTTTCCTGCGCCATGTTTTTTTATTGGTTTTGTCCAAGACTTAGGTAAGATAGCCTCCAAAAACAAAATAATCCAAAACTCAGAACTCTACATTGAAAAAATAGGAAATTTCTTAGGAATGAAGAAGTTTGTGCGCATCATAGAAACCATTTGGACCGTTCTCCAGTTATGCATAGTCATTCTTGATTACATGAAGAATATAAGGGAAATTAATTCACAAATTCATAAATTTACCAATATCTACAGTAAGTGAAACAGTTCAGTTTCTTATCATGGCTGTTCGCAAAATATTACTTTTTAGTTTTCTCATAATTTGTATTACTACAAGTTTATTGAGATTATTATTATTTTTACCGACAGTTCGGTTCAAACTTTCATTCTTAATTTTACTTATGGTATCAGTGTTTGTTTGTTTGTAAAAGACTCAGGGTAAGTGCAAGGTGAAGAAGAACAACAAAACCGATGTTCCATCATCTTTACCTCATCATGTATATATAGAGATAATGTCCAAAATTCATTACTGCATATTGCTTTAGGTGTAAAGACGGGCAGCGGGACGAGACCCAAAATATTTGTTAGCCACTGTAAAAAGTGCTATTTTTTCTCGCCTTTTTGGCTGTTTTCCGTGGCTGAAGATAGCCGATGACGATGTTTCACAAAATAATAAGAATTTTCTAAAGAAGTTGAACCTTGTATGTCGTTCCAAATAACCTAGGATGAATACTTAGGCAAAAACGTGTTCCAGTTGTAGGGTTTTGTTATTCTTGGTCCTCAAAATTGACATTTTCCCATGATATGGACTTCTAGACGGGGGTAGACATGACGCATGAGCCTAAGGGACTGCCACTTTCATTCTGTGATAGAAATGAAATCATAGTGTGAATACAAACTAATTTGTGATTAAAGCGGGAAGGTGTTTCATTCATGTAACCGCAAAATGGAGTCCAACACTTCTAAAATAGGCAACGTTTTAAACTTTGAAATCCTCAGCCTACAATTTTAAGGCAACGAAAATTGGCAACATTGTTATATTTTGATCTCTGATATTGTAAGAAATAGTAATTTCTATCGTATCAGTACCAAAAAAAAAAAAAAAAGAAAAAGAAAAAAAAAATGCACCAATGTACAATGTACGGTTCAGGGACTGTAAGGGGTGCTCAACTGAATTAGATCTACTTCCCGGTCTAGTCCGGGTGCAGCAGGACAAGTGCTAATTTTGTTCAATTCACAGTAGTTTGACTTTAAACATAATATACATGTTATATTCTGAAAATATTACTTTCATATATGCTGTGTAAATGTTTTGAAAACTGGTGGTCGTTACCAACTTTATTTGCAATTTTTGTGAGCTGGCCCAACAAAGGAAATCAAACATTGGGTCATTTACTAAAATAGGAAATAAAATTATCAGTGACAACAAGGTTTAAGACATTTGACACATTCATGCTATTAAAATTGAAATCTAATTCAATCACAATCAATCGCATTTTAGTTAAAAATCAGTTGAACCATACAAAACATTGGGTTAAGAACAAGGTAAAACTTTGAAATATAGAAGAGTTACCTCCCCTCGACTAAAAAACTATCAAGAAAGAAGGCTTTTTGAAAATTGAACTATCGCTTTAAATGTTAACCAAAAAGAAATTTTGACTGAAGTTATATATTATACAATCTTTAAAATTAATCAACATTTTAACAAAAATGAATTTGTATCATTGTTTTGGTATTATTGCCAAGCTTATCACCTATCCAACCTTCAATACCAACCAATAATAATTCATCTTGCAGATCTAAGCATTTTTGATTTTGATTTAGTCTTGGATTAAAATGAAAATACAGTAAACAGAAATTTGCTAGCTGGTGAAATCAGTCTGCATTTTCAGAAAATGTATTCCGTTCAAAACTGAGCATACAATAATTAGATTTACAAGTCAGTCAAATGTGCCTTTTAAACACAAGCTATAAATTATTGTTATCGTTATATGCAGATTCCACTATAAAGAAACAGTTATATCAAAAGCACTGGTTAAATTTGATTATTCTTGGTAAAAAATTGTAGGGTTAGCTCCCTTTAGAATATATTTATATTTTGTATAACACTCATTTAGAAAGTAAAAAGCACTTGTTAAATTTATTATTTATCTTAAAGTTAATCTTGATTTTAGCTATTGGATAAACGTATGCATTTTATCTTACAGAAAATCAATTTATTCCGACAATGTTTGTAATTTTTTGTACAAATTGGGCATAATTTGACCTTAAAATCTATTCAAAGCTGCGAGAAATCCAAAGTTGAAAAAAAAAATGTGTCTATAAGACAGGGATGCCCCGGCGAAAAGTTTATCATAATAGAAATAGACTTCAAGCACAAAACTGAACTAGATTTGCAATTGCAAGCAATAGCTGATGTCTCCTCTGGCAACCAATTCGATGATTCCATCTTGTTCACAGCGTCAAAATCTACCTATAAATCAATTTTTGTTGAAATCTGACAGAGTTGAAGTTTTAACATATATTGGCGGCCATCTTTGAAATGGAGGCCATATTTTTTTTTGTAACCTGCACTTCTCCTTATCGTGATCCAACAACCTGCCAAGTTTCTTTGCTAACATCAAACCGTTTTCTTAAACTAGTCCAGACAAGAATGTGTGGAAAGAACAATGATAATAACAAAGAATAAGACAAAGAAGAAACAGGACAATAACAATATGTCGTCCGACTACGTCTGGGGCGACATAATAAAAGTCACTCAATCATACAATATAGGTCAAAGACAATTCATTGTTCCTGATTTGTTTAGTATTAATCAGGGCAAGTATTTTGATGAAACACCATTGTGGTATTGTATGTAGTTGTTGAGAAAAGGATTTAAACGATAAATTTACCAATATCACTCAAGCGTAAATTTAGGTCGTGGATCCCTTATTGTTTGTGAATCTTGCAGTAAGTATCAAGATGCATTTGCTGGTGTAGTATTATAAAAATATTACAAGAGGTCACCTAAACGCAAAACTTAATATCAAGACGTACGGACAAGGGTAAATATATATGCCCCTTCCACATTCGTTGCGGTTCCATTAGTATTCTTCAAAATATCACAGGTCAACGGCCATTTCATTTGGAATGTAATAGCCATTTACAAATTACTTATGTGACTTTCAAGAGCAACAAAGAGAAAAGGTTGGAACTGTGACCCCTCCTGCACATCCAATTAAGGGTCAAACGGAATATTTTGTATTTTAAAGCTTATAATTGATAGGCATACAAACAGGGGTCCGTAAAAGTTAAGCCATTTTTTTGGCCCTTATAGTTCGTTGTACTTAAGTAACAAATACAAATGAAATTCCTTAAATAATACATGTTCAAAAGGGGAGTAATACCCTTCTTTCAATATTGAGTGCAACTTCAAAATTATGATTTATTTCATATTTTTTATATCCGCGTTTCTTTAGGTGTAATTTAAATGTTGCAATAGAGTTTTCCAGATTTATTCCGCCACTGTAGTTTCTGTGGTGACGTTTAGCTTTCCTCTTTAATAAAACCGGAGAATACTGAAGGATCTGTGTACATATTGATGTGTGTTGGTAGGTTTGATGTGACCTTTTATATGAAACATACCCCTATCTCTGAATAAAGATTATTTCTAAACTACAAAGTCCTTTCTGAATCCGAGATTTCATATGTCAACTTCAGTCG
This sequence comes from Modiolus philippinarum, assembly GCA_002080025.1. Classification (NCBI taxonomy): domain Eukaryota; kingdom Metazoa; phylum Mollusca; class Bivalvia; order Mytilida; family Modiolidae; genus Modiolus; species Modiolus philippinarum. The sequence continues at coordinate 77,453 of MJUU01025136.1, forward strand.
GAGATGGTGACTATTCGATGCTTTAAATATTCATTAATTTCTTAAGGTGATGAAAAGAATATCATCAACCATCATATCCTTATCTACAGAAATATAAAATTTTTTCTTATAAATATATTTATCAATTGTTTCATTGTAAACTTCCAAAGCTATGATATCCCGCAATTCTGGACTGCATTTACTGCCCATGCTGGTTCCAATGTTTTGGACAAAATATATGTTATTAAATAAATGTAGTAATTTTTTAAGATAAATGATACTACAGATACATTTTTTTCTCTGCTGGGTTGTTTTATTAGGTAATCATTCTGTATTGTATTGTTGTGCATTATATGACATGCCGATAGATTCAGTGAGTTCTTCTAAGTCCATTTTTGTGTACGTATTGGTGCAGTCAAATGAAAAACATATGGCACTCCCTATTTGACCTCGTTTTTGTCAATAAACCCCCGCTATCCCTAATTTAACTATGTTGTCCCTTAACTATAAGTAATTTTCCCTCCCTTTCAGTTAAAGAATTGCAGTGTGAAATAATAGGTCGACACTTATGTAATTCATTGATAGTAACTGTTTTATTTCTTAAACCTTCAGTTATATCACGAAATAACTTCTGTATTTTAGGAAGTGAAAAGAGAGAACCTACATGAAAATGATAATTAAAGCGTTGTTCCTTTGCTTGTTTTTACCATGTATTTATAGAGACTTTGTCTCATGTACATTTACTCTATAGTCTTTCATTCACCAAAGTAATCTAGGTTGTTCGTTTGGAGGGCCACGAAAATAGTAGTCCATTTTCAACCATAGCTTTGAAATAAGATTGTAGAGATAGTTTTACTCCCGTTAAGCTAGGTTCACATAACTCCAAGTAATCCGTTGAATTCAATTGTTTTAACCCCTCATCAATGTACTAAATCTTGTCGGAAACCTACATCTGCGCTGTTTTAATCACTTTAAGAACAAAACAAAAATGTATTTTCCTAAGCCTCAGTAGTGCAACAGAGTTCAACCAGCAGACTAGGTTCCTTGAGCTAGCCGGTAGTTTAGCGGCGAGCACTCTTTGACACATCTTTCTAACTTACGTTTTGTCATGTGTTTTTCCTTTCCAAGATAGTGGTAATTGAGTTAGTAGTCTACCTGAATGAGGTTTTATTCGCATGTTTTATTATACTTTAGGGAAACGGGATAGAGAAAGGGGAGGTTTGGCTACCAAAAACCGGTTTAACCCTACCACTGGCTTTTGCTAGTGCCGTACTAAGTACTGCTATCCCGAGTTCCTATTGGTATTTATGTTTGTCTCTTGTTTTCATTATTGTTTTTCCAGTGCAGTTCGCCTGTAAATTTTTTTTGATAGTATGTCAGATGAGCATACTTATGAATAAAATGGAATGAAATAGATGTATAAGTTTGAAACAAAAACACCAAATTATCTATTTTATCTTTATTTACTAGACGTATTTGTTAATTTCAATAGAACTTCGTTAAAAAAGGCACAGTAACCTCCGATTTCTATTATTTTATTTGAACCAGAAATAAACTTGCCATGAAAATTAAAAAAAATCTCTTGACAAAAACTTATACAACCCTCCGAAATAAGAAATATTCTTTTCAAATAATCTAATCCATTTCCCCCAGATAAATATGTACCCATGCAGCATTTTTTCATATATACACCAGCAAAAGAATACCGCAAAAAAAAAGAAGAGAAAGAGGAAAAACTTCTAAAATTAAAAATGTAAAAAAAAACAAGGAAATTCATATTTACACAAACAATAATGATAACGCAACAAAACTAAAACATTATAAAATCATCGATAAAAGAATACCGAAGCAAAAATGAGGAATGGGGAAATTCCAAAATCAAAACATCAAAACATGACAATTCATATCCAACACGTATTACAAAGACAAAAAAATAAACGAAAATGAATAAGAACGACACAAAACTAAAGCCCTAGCAGTGTGAACTCGATCATACAAAAATTGAGTGTATAATTAGGTACTCTGTAAAAGTATGCATGATATCTCCATCCGTCACATTACCAGTTTATATATTCGGTGTTTGTCAATTCGGAAATAAATTCTAGGCCTCTTGTAATTTTGAAATATAAACATTGTAACGATCTGTCAAATCATGCTGACACCCGTAAAACATCTGAAGTGACGATTGTAACTGAATTTAATCCTGATATATAAGTTTTTGATACAGTAATTTTGCCCTGTCGATAAAATCTCTGCGCAATCTATAAGCAAGGCAAAAGAAAATGAGTGGTGAAATGTGGATGTAATATGCCGAGACGTGGGAATGTTTATGCTCAAAAACGAAAAAGTTCACCACTTAAAAGGCGAAATTATCACGCTTGTCCTAAATTTTGTTACTAGTCACCCAGAGCTATCATTATAGCCGAATAGGTCCAGATAGTAATCTAATGTTGGTGTATAAGTAGTTACCCCTAAATCCTAGAAATGCTCAATCAAAGAATATCATATAATTACATATGTACGCAAAATGAAATAAAGGACTTACCTAACTTTTTTTTTGTTTATTTTTCTGAACCCTCATGTAAAACTGGCTTCATACAAATAAAGAAATCAACTTAGAAATCAACGAACAATTAGTTCCGATATGTATCTCTTATGTCTTCTGGAATACTTGTCCTTTAATTTCTACAGTGATTTCACCCAGCTCACCCGTTATAATTGTTGAAATCAGTTTGATATTCTTCATCTTTACATAATATTAATATTTTCGCTTTTTAGTACAGGAAGATTGATGAACAAAGTCCCCGAGTACTGACTTTAAATAAGCAGGTGATAGTATACAGTGTGGAAAATTAAATGTTTTGACCATGTTGCAATGGTAAAATTCAGTTGAAGATAAATATTCTTACAAATGATTCGGGTTTTTGAAGTTCACATCTTATTCGTCCTACTTGTTGAGTATACTTTATCAATATAGTTGTCTCAAGTGAAAGTTTTAGAAAACATAACATGCGTGAGTGCCCTGGGAATCCAAAAACCTTACATCAATACAAAGACATGAGCAGGGAACCCTCTTTAACAAAAAACTGAATATACATATATTCTGAATCTTTGAAAACCAAAAACGTATTGATGAAATAAGAGTTTACTTTTTAAAAGAATAGGTATTATATGAATATCATATTCATAACTATTTTTCGACGAAATTAATAATGTCACATTCATACCAATATCGTAACCTTTTTCCATGCACCTGGCTCTTAGTTTGGCTGTGGTGAAGACAGAAACAAGAAAGTACCTGATAGTTTAAACCTACCATGTGTTCTCTTTGTTCCATCTTTCTCATCTTTTTCTTGTTTTTCGTCGTCTTTGTTATCTCCTTCTTTGTCCAGTTTTACTGCTGGTCGAGAAGGCTAAAAGACAAAAGTTATTTATATAATGAAAATTAATTTAAAAGTGGTTCAGTTCAGTGCCATTAGTTTTCCTTCTGGTTTCCATTGTTCAGATTCGTGTTTTATATATATCGAAATTTTATAATCTTTCCAATTTTTTCTCGATTCACATGAAGCTTTAGAATAAAAATGCAAAATGTATATGGAAATGCAAATTTGACACTTGTAACTTTCCAAAACATTATAGAGAAACATTTTAATCTGAAAAAAAAAACTAGAGTAATGACTGTCGGAAACGACAGTGATCCCCGCACCCCCTGTTTGACACAGAAAACAGCTATAGACCCTGGGTATAATTTTTCTTAATATTTTTGAAATTAACCTGTTGACAGTCACTATTTTTACCATAAGGAATTAAAGAATATATGGTTGTTAGACAGAATTCCAAAAAATGAGTAGTCTTTGAGGCTTTCAGGAACTTTACCAAACTTGGAATCATACATTTTTGAAATCAAATAGGTTAAATGTCTCTTCTAATTCTAATAAATTTTTAACTATGGATTCCAAAAATTAGTGGTCTTTGACAATTTCAGGAAATTTACCGAATTTGGAATCAATTATTTTGGAAATCTATTTGGCGAAAATGATTGACCTTATCAAAACAAATGCTAACAGTTAGGTTGCTAGGTAGAATTCCAAAAAAATAAGTGGTCTTTGACATTTTCAGGAAATTTACCAAAATCGGAATCAAATATTTTTCAAATTCAATTGGTGAAAATGATTGCCCTAATGAAAAGAAATCCTTACAAATTGTTTGCTAGGTAGAATTCCAAAAAATACGTGGTCTTTGACACTTTCAGGAAATTTACCAAATTTGGAATCAAATATTTTTTAAATTCAATTGGTGAAAATGATTGCCCTAATGGAAACAAATACTAACAGTATTGTTGCTAGGTAGAATTCCAAAAATAAGTGGTGTTTGACACTGTCAGGAAATTTACCAAAATTGAAATCAAATATTTTTGAAATTCAATTATTGAAAATGATTGTCCTAATGAAAACAAATCCTAACAGTATTGTTGCTAGGTAGAATTCCAAAACATAAGTTGTCTTTGACACTTTCAGGAAATTTACCAAAATTGGAATCAAATATTTTCGAAATCCAATTGGTGAAAATGATTAATTTTATCAAAACAAATGCTAAAACTATGATTGCTAGGTAGAATTCAAAAAAAAAAAAATAAGTGGTCTTTGACACTTTCAGGAAATTTACCAAATTTGGAATCAAATATTTTTGAAATTCAATTGGTGAAAATGATTACCCTAGCGGAAACAAATCCTTACAGTATTGTTGCTAGGTAGAATTCCAAAAAATAAGTTGTCTTTGACACTTTCAGGAAATTTACCAAAATTGGAATCAAATATTTTTGAAATTCAATTGTTGAAAATGATTGCCCTAATGAAAATAAATCCTATCAGTATTGTTGCTAGGTAGAATTCAAAAAATAAGATGTCTTTGACACTTTCAGGAAGTTTACCAAAATTGGAATCAAATATCTTTGAAATCCAATCGGTGAAAATGATTAACCTTATCAGAACAAATGCTAAAAGTATGACTGCTAGGTTGAATTCCAAAAAAAAAATAAGTGGTCTTTGACACTTTCAGGAAATTTACCAAATTTGGAATCAAATATTTTTGAAATTCAATTGGTGAAAATGATTGCTCTAGCGGAAACAAATCCTAACAGTATTGTTGCTAGGTAGAATTCCAAAAATAAGTGGTCTTTGACACTTTCAGGAAATTAACCAAAATTGGAATCAAATATTTTTGAAATTCAATTGTTGAATACGATAGCCCCTAATGGAAACAAATCCTATCAGTATTGTTGCTAGGTAGAATTCCAAAAAAAAAAAAGTTGTCTTTGACACTTTCAGGAAATTAACCAAAATTGGAATCAAATATTTTTGAAATCCAATTGGTGAAAATGATTAACCTTATCAAAACAAATGCTAAAAGTATAATTGCTAGGTAGAATTCCAAAAAATAAGTGGTCTTTGAGGCTTTCAGGATATTTACCAAAATTGGAATCACATTTTCGAATTCTAAGATTTCAGAATTTTTATTTTTTCCAAATACTTGCCAAAATATAAAAATATACACCAAAATGTCCAAAAATATCAGTCTTTGACATTTTCAGGAAATTTACCAAAGTTAGAACCGGAATCAAAATTCTGAAAGCTTATTGCGCATCTACAATATATGCAACAATTTTGCAACAAAATTAGATCCAAAAATGTAGGATGAATTTGCGTCGCATGCCATATGTGTCACAATCCACATTTTGTGGTCTTTGCCAAATCGACATCTTGGGGCCTCTTTTTGCATCAAGATAAATATCAAAAATCCGAAAGCTTATTGCGCATCTACAGACCATATGCAAAAATTTTACAACAAAATTAAAACCCTAAATCCAAAAATTTAGGAGGAGTTCGCGTCGCATGCCACATGTGTCAACGAATTCTCGAAATTCGTTATAACGAATTAAAAAAAAAAAATAATAATTGATATGTCCTATATGAGCTTCTGCAGTTTTTCATATGTAATTTATTGCAAAAAATTTTAGTTACCCTTCAACATTTTTAAAGCTCATCTTGATATGCCAGTTTGAGCTTTTGTCATCACTTAGAGTCACGCTATTCGCCCGTCCGTCGTGCGACGTCCGTCTGTCATCAGCTTTTCATTCAAAGATTTTATCATAAGGCAGGTCCGTACCTCATCCAAGATGGCCACCAGCAGGGAACCTTGCTATATCATTGGATCCTTTGAAAATACACATTCAAAGATCTTCATCTCAAAAACTGCGAGTCAGGTTAGATTTAAACTTCATCACAATGAAACTTAGATGGCCTATTCCGTAAAAGGCATCTTACAGGTCCGTACCTCATCCAAGAGGGCTGCAAGCGGGGAACAACATTGGACCCTAAGGGAAAACACATTCTCTTTCAGATATTACACATATTTCGGTAGATGGATTTCAGAATGTCTTGATTTGATCTGCACTAAAGAGACATAACTTGTGAAAAACCCATATGCAGAATCTAAATCATCAGCAACTTCGGTATTTTGTTGTTCAAAACTCTTCTTCACAGAAACTACTAATCTAATTACATGTATAACGAAACTTGGTCACACAGTCCAAAGATGGTCCCTTCAACAAAGACATACTGCAGGTCCATACCTCATCCAAGATAGTCGCCAGCGGGAACCATAGTTTTAACATTGGACCCTATGAAAAGGACATTTCACAATTGGTGATGTTGTTATACCAAATCTATTTAGAAGTATTTCAATTGAAGTTTCATATGTAAGAAGGCTTGATATCTTAGTCAACGGAAATTATGTCCTTAGCTAGCTGTCAGTAACTGCGAGCATTTGTCCGGACAGTACCTGTGTGTATTGTCTTCATGTTTTATGTACTTCCTTGTAAGGGTATTCGTCTTGATAAGTTGGACTTTTTTCTAGTTTGATTTTTACTGTGAGTCTTTTGTGTATTTATTTTTTGGCCATTCACCACACATAGGGGGTAGGTTTGGATCCAAGAAAACGAGTTTAACCCCACCGCAATTTTTGCGCCTGTCCCAAGTCAGGAATATGTTGGTGACTGGCTTGTCCGTGTCTTCTTATAAAATTTTAGTTTCTTGATATATGGGTTGTTGGATGTGGTTTGTTTCCGTTGATTTATTCACTTTTTTACCTTTTTGGGGCCATTTAGGGCTTGCTATATGGTGTGAGGTTCCTCACTGTGTTGAAGACCGTACGGTGACCCCTAGATGCTTTGTTTTGGTCGTTTAAACCTGGATATGGGATGTTGTCTCCTTGACATTTACCCCATTTCCTTTCTTTTTCATATTCACAAATCTTCTTTTCAGAAACTACTTGTCTAATTATAACCAAACTTGGAAACAATGGTCCTGAAATATTTCCCTTCGGAAAAACGTATCTGACAGGACTGTACGTCATCGAAGTTTGCCTCGACAGGGGGACAAAACTTTTACATTGGACCCTATGGAATACAAATTCAAAGAACTGAACTTCTTTTTAGAAACTAAAGGTCCAATTACAAATAAACTTAGTCAGAATGGTCCTTAGATGGTCACTTCCAAAAACAAAAACGTATCCGACAGGTTCGAACCTCATCCAAGATGGTCGCCAGTGGGTCACATAGTTGTGTCATTGTACTGTATGGGACAACACATTCTAAGATCTTCTCCTCAGAAACTACTTGTCCATTAAGAACCAAACCTACTTTCCATGGTCCCTATATTGTCCCTTCCAAAAAGGTAGCCGCAAGTGGGAACCTAGTTTTAGAATTGGACTCTATGAAAAACAAATTAAAATACCTCCTGCTGGAAACTACTATTTCAATTTGAACCAAACTTAGTCACAATCGTCCTTAGATGGTCCCTTCCAATAAAGTGTCCAGCAGGTTCGTACCTTATCGTAGATGGGCTACAGCGAAGACATTTAGTTTTGACATTGGATCCTATATAAACTACACTCAAAGATCTTGGTCTCATGAACTACTAGTACCATTAGAACCAAACTAAGGCACAATGGACCTTAGATAGTCACATCAAAACGGGTATTTGGCAGCTTCATACCTCATTTAAGATGACATCCAGGGGGAATATAGCTTTAACTTTTTTCCCTATAGAAAACACATTCAAAGATCTTTGCATGAACTACTTGTTCAAATTGAACCAAACCTAGTCATAATGGACCGTAGGTGGTCCCTTCTAAAAGGCATCCGTCAGTTTTATAGTTCACCAATTATGGCCGCTATGCAAAACACATTCAAAGATCTCAGTAACTACTAATCCAATTAGAGTAAATCTTAATCACAATGGTTCTTAGATGATCCTTCCCCAAAAAAGATATCCGGCAGGTCCAAGATGGCAGCTAGCAAACATAGTTTAACATCGGACCCTATGGAAAACATTTTCAAAGATCTTCTCAGAACCTACTGGTCCAATGAAGACCAAACCTGGTCACAATGGTCCCGAGATGTCCACTTAAAAGGTATCTTACAGATCCCTGCCCAATTAAAGATTGTTTATGTCAGATTCATTAAAAATTGGCCTCTGAAACCATTAATCCAATTAGAACTAAAAAAGTCCTTTGGTGGCCAACTTCAAAATTTGCATCTGGCATGTCAACAACAGATCCCAGGTGGTCTCAAGAAGGGAACATATTTTAACATTGGAATCTATTGGACATTACATTCATGTCTCTATGTAAGCCATGGTCCAGGTGAGCGCCAAAGATTCTTGAGAACCTATTGTTCTCACATCATGCTACTAAACACGTAACAAGTATTCAAACAACAAGAGAAATCTTTTGTGGAAGATGTTTAAGACACACAGACAGACGGATCCGCAGACGAACACAGATACTATTAATACCAAATACTCTAACGAGCGTTGTATAAAAAATGTCAATTTGATATGAGGACATCAATAATAAATCAGAATCTCAGTGAGTTCATTAAGTAACAAAAATACTTAAATTGCATTGAACTTAATATCTGAAGATGACCTTAAGTTTTTATAAATTTATGTTCATGTAATAGAAAGATCCATGATTAAAAAGAGAGATATTAGAACAAGTGTCAGAACTGAGAGAGATCAAACAACTTTCAAGAGAAAAAGATTGAGTTCATCTTACTTTATTTCCATGTCGAAAGATCAGTCTATTTAAAGGCTGTACAATTTCATGCGCACTTGACACATCTGTTCATTTTGAGGAAATTAACAAATGCTCATTATATTAATCCGGATTTGAAGTATTAAGGACAGTCTTTTTAGTTAGTTTTGTTATTGACATCTTATAAAAGCAAAAGAACTTACTTTCTGGAACCATGATTGGTACATTTGATCTTTATCGTGATTTTGCTGATGTTCTACACAAAAATAATCCAAATGTTCTGTTCCTGTCAGCTCTTTATAGGTGACACGACCATCAGGACTTTGTATATTGCCATCAGTACATTTAGTTTTAACTATATATTCCACTTGATTTGCGTCATTGTTCATTCTTGACCTCTTTATAAATGTTTTTATATCCATTAACACTTTTTCAAATGTTTCTCGTGCTACCTCTTTCCAATGCCATATTTGAACTGCAAGAGTGTTTTTGGTGAAACATACAAATAGCTTTCTAAATTTTGTTTCATCAAGGAAGAACACAGCCATGCTGTGATAAAAAGCTGGCTTACTTGTTGATGGCTTTTCACATACATTATATTTCTTTATAAATTGTGATAAAATTTGATTAAAAAATGAGAGTGGCATAAATTTGAATTCAATGCAGAGACATGGGGTTTTCGTACACTTTTCTGTATTAACATCAAATTCTTCGAGTATTTTTTGCACAGAGGTGTGATCACCAATCATACATGGCATGTAATATGATGAAGTTTGCGTTTTTGTACTTGCTGTAGTTGGTTTGACAATCGTACCAAATATCTCCATGATTTTTAAGATGTGACTTTGATATTTATTAAATTCTAACTCTGGCACTTTTGAAAAGAGTTTATCAATAAGAGAATTTTCTAGTTCTCCAGTGTCTTCCAATTTTTTCCACTGTTTTGTTATCGTCAAGCTTCCTTCAAACTTGTTGGAAACGAGACACTTAAATGCATCAGCAAGCCATTTATGGCTTAAGATAATGTAATTACTGACTTCCTCAAAATAAATTATTTTTCCCACTTTGTTCTGATATCTTAGGAAAATGTTTAGTTCCCGTTCACTATTGATGTAACATGTTTTGGATAGGCAAGATACTTGAGTCAAAGTTAATATATTCAATCCAGTCTCAGTCACACTATCTAGTATCCATTCTAATTTTATCCATCTCAAAGGTAATTTTTCACCAAATGTTTGTAAAGAACATCCATGATGAAAAATAGCTTTACACAATCCATCAAATTCACCGTCTTTTGGGTTGATATTTGAAACATAAAATATATCTCTCAAATGATTTGATTTTTCTTCCTTGGATATTAATGACTGTAGTTGTCTACGAAATATAGTTTCTTGATCTGTTAGCTACAAAAGTATATGAAAATACATGTGTTTGTTACATATCTTTAAAACAGATTAACATTAGCCTTTGCATTGACATAAGTGAAATGAGGCTCCCATGAGCCTCTATCGCTCACCTGGCTATCAGTTTCCGCAATAAAGCTAAAATTATAAGTTATACAGTTGAACTTAAGTCTCTCAAACTTTGGTAGCTCAAACACCACCAATATCTTGAACTGCAGTATTTAAAATCTGATGGTGTTTTACTATATTTCTTTGTTGGGCTTTTTTTGACAAAAACGTACTAGACCACTTTTAACACCAGTTTTGAAGTTGGGACATAATTTTGTAAATGGCGGTCGACAACAATTTTAAAAACCATATTTTTAACTTACCACATTAATATTTATTTGGAAACCAAATTTCATTGAAATAGGACAATGTTAAATTTTCCCACATTTTTTGGCTGTCATTTTGAAAATGGCGGTCAACAAACAATTTTCAACACCACTTTGAAGTAGTGACATCAATATCCACTTGGACGCCAAATTTCATTGAATCGGACAATGTTGAATTTTCCCGCCTTTTTGGCAGCCATTCTTAAATGGAGGACAGCGAACAATTTTTAACATCGGTTTTGAATTCACAACACCAATATCTATTTGGAAACCAGATTTCATTGAAATCTGACAATGTTGAATTTTCCCTCCTTTTTGGCTACCATTAGAAACTGGCAGTCAACAAACAATTTTCATCAGTGGTTTTGAAGTATGACACCAATATCCACTTGGAAACCAAATTTCATTGAAATCGGACAATTCTGAATTTTCCAGCCTTTTGTGGGAGCCATTTTGAAAATGGCGGTCAACGAAATATTTTCAGCATTGGTTTGAATTTGCGGCATCAATACCTATTTGGAAACCAAATTCCATTGAAATTGGACAATGTTTGTATTTTCCCGCCTTTTTTGGAAGACATTTTGAAAATGGCGGTCAACGGACAATTTTCAATATTGGTTCTGAGGTCGAAACATCAATAACTATTTGGAAACCAAATTTCATTGAAATTGGACAATGTTGAATTGTCTCGCCCTTTTTCTCGGCCATCTTAAAAATGTCGTTCAACGAACAATTTTCAACACCGGTTTTGAAATCGCAACATCAACATCTATTTGGAACCAAATTTTATTGAAATCTGACAATGTTGAATTTTCCCGCCTTTTTTGGCGGCCATTTTGAAAATGGCGGTCAACGAACAATTTTATACACCAGTTTTGAAGTCACCACAGCATGACAAACATTTTATCAATTTACACTTAACCTTCATATTCTCTTGTTAGGGAAATAAAAGACGACAAAATATGAAAATTTGAAAATTCCGTGAAAAACTTCTACCAGGGTTTTGGGATTTTTTTCCCAAAATTTCAGTGTGGGTAGATCGTGATATGCTGAACCTTTTTGCAATTTACACTTAACCTCTATCTGTTACACTTTTTGAAATATAAAAAATAAAAGATATTAAAATAAAAAATTACGGAAAAAGGGCAATAACTCTAAAACGAGCTTTTTGGTTATCTTTAGAATTGCAGGGCTGGTAGATCTTGATATGCTGATTATTTTCACTCCAATCAGATTTTTGATATCTGTAACGGTTTTCGAGTTATTTGCAAAAAAAAAAATGCAAATTACAGCTTTGTTCTCTTTTTAGTAACAGCAGTCATGTTGTTTTTAGGACTTATCGAACACAATTTTGAAACTGTTGATGATTTAGGTCGAGTTTGGTAACAATTGGCCCTGTGGCTTAAGAGGTAAAAAATTTTTAATTGATAGCCAAAAGTATCAAATTTCTTAAATTTGACCAATAAAGGGCAATAATCCCTAAATGGGTTGTCAGATTTTCTTCAAAATTTCAAGGTGGGTAGATCTTGATATGCTGAAGATTTTTGCAATTTAAAGTAGACCTCTATTTGTATGGTTTTTTTTTTTTTCATAAAAAATAAAGAATATCAAAATTTAGAAATTTTTACGGAAAAAAGGCAATAACTCCACAACGGGTTTTCAGATTTTCTTCAAAATTGCAGAGCAGGTAGATCTTATCATGCTGATCATTTTTAATCCGTCAGATTTATAATATCTGTAATGATTTTTGAGTTATTTACCAAAAACAGCAATCTACTCCCTATGTGCTATTTTTAGTAACGACAGCCATGATGTTTTGTCCTTGGACTAACCGAACAAAATTTTGAATTTAGGTACCCTGATGATAATTCAGGCCAAGTTTGGTTGAAATTGGCCCAGCAGTTTCAGAAGAGAAGATTTTTGAAAAAAGTTTACGACGGACGGACGGACGCCGACGGACGCCAAGTGATGGAAATAGCTCACCTGGCCTTTAAGGCCAGGCGAGCTAATAAAGTTGTGATTAAATTCTAATTGTAAATACAAAAAAAAAAAAAAAAATCAGAAAACGCACCAAATGTGCGAAAGCCGAGTTGTTAATATTAGTTATTTTCATAAGTATATCATTCGATATGCAGATAGTTGTATAAGCATAAGGATTCTTTTATTTCAATCGAAGACTTATAAGGGTACTTTCGCAGGACTTTGACTTCGTCGCTACTTGGCTAAAATGTGGGCAGGGGTCATTGCTGAAAGCTGAAGTCGAAGGTTTCCAAGCCCCTTTTCAAAAAAAACTTGCAGGGGTTCCCATTAAAATGTAGATTTTGAATATTGCTGAAATTGTAAAAGAATGTAGTAGAATCTTTTTTTTTAACCATATCAGTTTGGTTTCCTTTGTATCTAGTAGTTTCACTAACAATTACAACTTATTTCAATCCATCATTCAAAAACAATTTGAAGGGGTTACCCTTATAGTCCAGGTAATACATATTGTTGAACTCAAAATATTGCAAGGCCCCTTTCAAGAAAAC
>MJUU01025136.1:105191-130445 GCA_002080025.1 Modiolus philippinarum
AATCGCTACCTATAACCTGGAGTACACACTCCGGTAAGTACCCTAGTAAAATTTACGAAAACTGTTGCCTGCTCTGTAAAGACAATATTTTTTCAATTGGTTTGTTATTTTTTCTCCATTTAATGGATGTTGCGAATACATTAATGCATAGTATCTATAGTTTATTAGTTGTATAAATTATGCTCCTTTACAAAGGCTCAATATTTTTTAATTTGTTGCACAACAATGCTATCTCAATGGTGCATAAGTGGTTCTCAGTGTTGTTGTTTGACATTGTATGAGGAAAATGAGTATATGATATCCACTTCTATATAAAAAACTTAAATATTTTGCATTATTATTTCTACGCAAAACGAGGTCTATATTTGAGATAATTTCCTATACCATTCGACACGAAATTGACTACATTTACCAAATGCATAAAATCTTCTCGAAAACTGTGGTAACAGGTCATCTGTTACATACACTGTCATAACAAAATCAAATCGAATGCATTTTCATACATTTAGATAACAGATTCAGCCACTGAACTTACCATTCATATACAATTTTGACGGTTTTTATTTAGGTTTTTGTTTAAATTCGTTGTATAGGACATCCAGAACCGAAAAAAACTAACTGCTATTTGGAAGGCCAAATAACTAAATACCGAAGTTACTGTGAATTTAAATTCTGCATATGTTTATTCATTCGTAACCAAAAAAATGTTTTGGTTCTTGGTGTATTTTGTGTAGTGACTATCCTCTCAAACACTGTAAAATAGCTAAAATTGACAAAAAAGCTATTCACGGCAATGTTCGACTGCTAAAAATCTAGAAAACATACAAGTGTAGGATATATTAATTTTATTTCCAAGAAGTACATTTACTAGAGACCACTTTACTCGATTTTCGGCAACATGCATCTGAGCATATTCTGAAAATGATTCAACATAGGAACAAATTCACGCCTTAATGATCATACTTCTTTGTAAATAAAGAAATTAGCGTGGCAATTTATAATTCACATCGCGAATTGGTTTTTGATGTACTTTTGTTGTGTACACGTAAAGGGATATGGAGTAAATGTACATCAGACAACAATCTTATACATTCACCATAGAACCCGCAAAACAAGACACTCTTGTCGATGTCTAAATAGAAAAAAATATTCATATCCCTTTGCAGATTATAAACACTCCGTCAGATCTGTATGCATGTACGATTTTGAATGAAGATAATTATTTCCTTTTAGATAATAATTTTTAATACAGTAAAAAACTTTTATAAGTCGGTTTTCGAGCTAACTTAACTATGCTTTGGGAAAATGACCGTGAAGTTTTTGACCTGTAATCAGCAAAACTAAGAAATAATTCGTAAAATACTAAACTTATCTTGGCTGCTAAGGTTTTGACGATTTGATATACATATTCAGGGGGGAGGGGGGAACTTTGTAAATGAATAATTTGATCTTGGTGTCAATTATAATAGATATTTAATTTTAATTTGAAGAACTAAAGAATAATTTTTTGTGCAAATGCAAATAATTATTTTGATGTGACATTTGATGTGAATAAATAATTTCTGAAATTCTCATGAAGACGAATATTTTTTGTAGGCGAAATCGCCAAAACCACACACCCTAAATTCAAATGGTCGTCCCATAAAAGCAATTAAATATCGGATATACATATATTTATGATGCTGACAAGTTTAATGAAATAAACGCGAACTTTCCTTTCGAATGAGTAAATAACGTTGAATGCAGATATTTCTGAGACCATCACCGGAAATTTTAAATGTCATGAAGTTTCGTATGTAAAAGCTATGTTCTGCAATTTGAGGCTTGAAATTAAAAAAAAAACGAACAAACAAACAAACATTTTGCAAATTAAATATTGGCAACTGAGTTAATCTAAAGATAAAAATTGTTTATTTTTTTAAACACATTAAAAAAAAATAAATAAATATCCATGAACACTATTATAATATATCTATAAAAATAGATTGATTTTGAAAATTTTAGATAATTATAAATAAAAGGAATTAACTTGTACATATACGGTTAAAAATCACTGTTATTAACTGAGTTGCACTGTCACAATCCGCCACAGTGCAACACAGTTATTTCAAATATTGTGGCTAACTGTCATGAACTGTAACAATCCGGGACAGTGCATGACAGTAGTCGTAAAGACTGTCATTTACTGTGTGTTACTGTTACAGTACTGGACAGTTAATCACAGTACTTGGGTATTACTGTTAATGACTGTCCCCGATTGGCACAGTTCTTGACAGTACTTAATAGATTTTTCACAGTACTACCACAGCAGAGAACAGTGAATGACAGTAAAAAAATCACTGTTCCTGGTATGGACAGTACTTTTTTCTGTTCATAGTGTTTGTAATCCCCTAATCACAAATATGAAAATTTCAAAAATAGTTTTATAGATTCTGCCACCAACCCTTATTAAGTCAAAAACTTTTGAAATTCAATTGTATAAGGCCACCTTAGATATCTTGTTTTGATATTACGGACAAATTATGTAAAATACCCGACATAAATATAACCAGTTTGATTTCAAAAGTGGTTGAAAATTTAAAAAATGGTTAGGAAATTCAAAAGTGGTTGATAAGAAATTGCTAGCAATCATTTTGTTACCACAACGACTTTTTAAAATGTGGTAAAGATATCAAAAATCGTGGGTGGAATTCTGCTACTTATTATTTTTTATACAATAATAGTAGGTTTTTCATGTAATATGCCAAAATATGTCTCAAGGTTAGAACAAAATGCACTTCCCGAATGGGAGTGCATTATGTCTTCTAACCTTTTATGCCTTTAAACCTTTGAACATATTTTACAAGGAAAACTTGCTATTATTGTTATCATTACTCTGAATGTTTTTTGTCAAGATTTTGAATTTAAATTCATGTAATGTAATTAGTCAAGAATGGTCACTTATGTATAATTTCTAAACATACCTTTTTATATAAATATTTTCTGAAATTTTCAGTAGTTATGTATAATTCCTAATTCTACACTTTTACTTTAATATATCAGGGTTTGGGTTATCGTAATCAGTAATTGTAATTATCCTGTAATTGATTACATTTTGTGGAGTAATCATATGTAATCAGTAAACATACATTTTATAATTACATGTAATTGCAATGTAATTGATTCCAGGGTGGAAACTAGGGGAAAAATTAAAGCATACATCAGATTTCCTTAATATATTCCTCGACTGAGATTTCTCTAATTTTTGCTGGGGTCTGAAGCAAGCAGGTTTAATTATTGGAAATTTAGCTGGGCAATATTCAAATTTCCTGAGCTTCTCTCAAGGAACATGCAGGAATTTGTAAGTATGCATACCACTTGCAAGAATAATATTACCAATTCAAGAAAATGAGACATACCATATAAGACAATCAGCGATTGCCTTGAAATATCGGTTTGCGTTTCCAACATCTCGCCACAGCAAAACGATGCCGTCCAACAGATCGGTTGGAAGATTCAGTTGGTCGAGACCATTAGGGAACTCCGAATAATTGCCAAGGACGAAGGGTTAGTTGGATATGGTAGGAAAGCTTAGGATGAAATATTGAGTCATCGAATCGGGCACCGGTCGTCAGTGTACACACCGAGAGGTATTCAACAAGAAGCGGAACTATTCGCACCAACTATACGCAACTTAGGAAGGATCAGCTGGAAGAAAGGGTGAAACAGAGTCAAGGGAAAGCTGAAGATAAGATCAAAGTGACGTCCAAGCGCGAAGTCTTAGGAGGAGTATACAGCACGGTGACCCTCGAAACACTGAAGCCACATGACATGGAAACATTCATTATGTTCATGCAAATGAGCCACGGCATAATCCGAGGCAAGATATCAAAGGCCCTAGCAGAGAAGAGAGGGTTGAAGGTGCAACTGCTCCCACGGGTGGAGATGGTGAAGATCGATCCGACACCAATATATCTACGAAACCCGATATTTCTTGTCAACCTTGACCACCATCACCTAGTCGTTAAACCTGGACCAGGTGATAGCGCAATTTGGGGGAAAGATCACGGAGAGTTGGCAAATTTCCAGACTAGAGGTAGTGGGTGGACCCTTGGACACATTGAAGAGGATTCAGTTGAATGAATACAAACAACTCCCGGGAAGCTCATGTATCCTACTTTCCAAGAAGCTGGCAGCCAAAAAGGCAATGATCAATATTCAATTTACATAATATCGAAGTCAAAATAATGATCAGAAGTTTTTCAAATGGGCTATTCTCTCGGTGCTTCATCACGGGGAGGTCGACCATACGCGTACCAATCGAGTGACTTAATACGCGAAGTGGGCGGTCGAGCTCAAGCTCGATGGGATCAATTTCCGGTCTCACTCCGGGCGATATATAGGTTGGAGAAGCTAAATGAGGGCATCAAGGTGAACGTCTACGGACTCGACGGGGTGAAGGATGGAGGGGTCTGCCCTCTGCCGATCTGCAAAAGAGAAGACGGCGGGCGCAGTTCTTGGATCGTATGCTATTGGCTTATTGGCTAATGCTGAGACAAGACACTACTGCTTGGTAATTCATCTACCGCGTTTTTTTTGACGGCGCAGGTAACCGATCACGATGAGGAAGCTAACCTCTGACGCCGGCACCTTAACACCTTCACCTGGTAAGATATCTTGGACAAGCTCATATTGTATTGACGAAATATACAGGATTTTATTGATCTATAATTTAAAAAAACAATTTAGAAAATGACATATAAATGCACATTATTACACGCATATCTAATTAGTCTTTTCTCGTCCATTTAATAATTAGCAAAAAGCATGTGCTTAATGATCATAAAAACCTAATTAACTGCATGGAGGGCATTACCCAGGTGACACTGTACATATTAAAAACTGAGGTGTCAATTCGGAAATGTGGCGTCGGATCTGTTATATTTTACAATTGCTAGAAATAGGCGGGAGAAATCGAGATGCCGGGCGAAGGAACTTTGTCAGTTTTAAGAATCACATCTAATCCGATCGCTGTAGGTACCTTTCTTCGTCTACGCAGACTTCGAGTGCTTCACGACCAAAATCGAGCCTAAGCTGGCGAAGTTTGGCGTAGATGGAATCGTGCAGCTACTTGAGCGCATGCTGAGGTCTACCGCCCAGAACCTAGAAGGGGACAGGCTCTCCAAATCCCAAACTAAAGTCATCAGGAAGCGCTACCGTATTAAGTGTTTCGATAAGAAGATATATATCATGGAGCCAACCGATGACCTACATCCTGTAGAGAAAATGGGAGGACAGGGGTCAGTTCTTCATGTACCGGCAGACGAAAGATATACATCGACAGAACGACTTCAAGAAGCCCACGAAGATGGAAGAGGGGGACAAGAAGTGTAACATATTTAGCTTAGCGTTAACGTTTGTACCACCCAAGTGCAGAGAAGTAGCCGTAAAGCATTGACGTTCATCTATTACTTGACATTTATTATCTACTTGTTTCAATGCCAGGTTAAAGATGCACATAAACATTGTAACCTTTCTTCAATTATGTCACCTACCTTGTTATTCTACGAAGTTCTTGATTCTTCAAAACATATTTGGATTTGGATTATTGTGTTTACCTAACGACCATTCTACAAGATGGATAAAACCCGATGTTTCCTGAAGCTATCTGATGATGTTAACTTTATATTAAGAAGTCCCAAGACTATATAATGGACGTTAACTTTATCTTGGGCGGTCTTTAGACAATAGTGCTTGTTCGCATACACAATGCTTGGACTTATTAAGCTTTATGCTTTATTATTTCACTGTATGATTGTCTAATATGTTTTTCTTCAATAGAACATTTGTCATATAATAGTGTTTTAAATCATGGATTAGCCTACGCACATATCTGAGCCCCGCGGTGTTATATACTGGGTTTTTGGTGCAGATGACCAGGATTGAGTTCAGCAGTCCAGGACTGCCAGGTGAGTTTTATTTTTACCTCATAGAGACTTACTTCTAAATTTTGTTTTCAAATTTAAAGTTTTGTTTTTAAATTTAAAATGGCTGAAGCAGTTTTTGATAATCTGGCTGCCCAAATGGCGGGACTTTCAACTGTAATTGTGGCTCAGGGGGTTGCACAAATTATTATTCCGTTTGAGGGCAATCCTAAACATTTCAAGGGTTGGATTAGGGCAATTGAAAAGTATGCTATTTTAACAAACATTGGAGGGGACAGAATCAAATCAGTAGCTTTCCAATCAAGTAAGGGTAGCGTTAGCGATTTTCTCCACAGGTATATTAGTGACCATCCTGAAAGTACATGGGAGCAAATGAAGGAACAATTGACATTATGCTTTGCAGAAGTGTCTGATTCAGCACATGCCTTAATGTTGCTTAGAAAAGTCAAGCAAAAAGCTGATGAAAATGTTCAAATCTATGCTGAACGGCTATTGTCTTTAGCCGAAGATGCATATGCAGGGGTTAATGAAGGGGGAGCTGCTGCTATAGAGCGCCAGCTAGTAGGATTTTTTATTGATGGCCTTGCATTTGACTATTTAAAAATGAAGGTCATGAGAGAAAATCCCGGTACATTGCAAGCTGCAATTCATACTGCAATGGCCGAGCAAAATCTTAGAAAAAGATTTAATTTAAGATCAGGCAATAATGAGAAAGCTGCTAATTCTCACTCTGAACCTTTGGAAGTCGATTATGCAAGAGGAAAATTGCAGTGTTTCAAATGCAAAAAGTATGGTCATAAAGCAAGAGAGTGTCCATTGAATAAAAAATCAATTAATGCCATTAACAAATTCACGCCTAGGGAGGTACGCCCTATTTCATCAAGCGAATGGGCTAGATTAAAAGCAAACTTTCCTGTATGTTGGAATTGCAATAAAAAGGGACATTTTAAAAGAGATTGTAAAGAAAGACCCAGAAGACGTTATCAAAACATTATTCACCCTCAAAATTACCACAGCATGGGTCCTCATAATACTGAAAATCGGGATCAGGAAAACTAAAACGCTCTTTTTATAAGGAAGCAAATAGAAAGGGCAAATTTAAAAATGTATCTACCTATAAAATTAATTTGGCTGGAAGTCCGAACTCTTGTCTAATTAAAATTGAACATTTGAAATTAAGATCAATTATTGATAGTGGTGCACAAATTTCTTTATTACACAAGAAAATATTTGATGAGCTTTAGTATAAACCAAAGTTAATTAAAAAAGACGTTGCATTGCAGTCTGTTAATGGACAACAGTAAAAAATAAATGGAGTAGCAAAAATTCCTTTTCAAACTGGGGGGATTAAAATGGAACATGAATTTTGTATTGTCTCTGATATGAACAGAAATGTTATTTTAGGACGTTATTGGTTACTTAACAATGGGGTTAGGATGTATTTTGATTTAGGTTGTATTAGAGTAGAAAATAAATATATACCACTACAAATAGATATTCACATAGCATCTGTATTAAGGCTTATTAATAAAGTAGTATTGAAACCTCAAACCACAAATATATGTTGGGCAAAAGCTCGAACTTTCCATAAAAACTATGATAAATCTAATTTGTATGAAGTTTCGGCCATAGATAAAGGTTTAATTAGTTCTGAAGCAGGAGATATATGTTAGCAAATTCTATAGTAAAAAGTAGTGCTAAAAATAAATACCCAATTATGCTTGTCAACAATACATCAAAAACCGTTGTTTTTAAGAGAGATTGTGCTGTTGGTAATCTATCTCCAATAAATGAACAGAATCTAGTTGATTTACAGAAAGCATGTGAAGAAATAGGTAGCAATGACCGCGCAGCTGATGTATTAAAAAATCTAAAAGTTGTCACTCATGAACATAAGGATAAAATCATAAATTTGATCAAAAATAATTTGGATATTTTTGCAATGAAAGATTCTGAACTAGGTTATACAGATGTTTTAAAACTGAAATTTGATGTTCAAGGTCACCCACCTATTAAACTTAAACCATATAGAGCTCCCATACATAAAAGAGAAATAATTGAAAAACCTGTAGATGAAATGTTATCTGCCAATATCATAAGAAAATCAAGATCACCCTGGAGTTTTCCAGTAGTAATTGCTGACAAAAAAGATGGTTCTAAAAGATTTTGTGTGGACTTTAGAAAAATTAAACGCGATCACAAAGAAAAATAGTTTTCCACTTCCGATAATTGATGACATCCTTACCTTATTAGGGAAGGCTAAATTCTATTCAAAGTTAAATTTAAAATCTGGTTATTGGCAAATTGGCATGGTGGAGGCAGACAAAGAGAAGACTGCGTTTGTTTGCCATAAAGGTCTTTTTGAATTTAATGTTTTACCATTTGGAGCAGTTAACGCACCAAGTATTTTCACTGAAATGATGGGTGTTGTCCTTGAGGGTCTCAATAAATTTGCAGTAGCATATTTAGATGATATTTTAATCTATTCTGAAACTTTAAAAGACCATTTAAAGCATATTCAGACTGTTTTCGATCATTTGAGACAACATAATTTAAAACTAAAGCTTAAGAAATGTGATTTTCTAAATACTGAAACAGCCTATTTAGGTTTTGTTGTAAGTGATAAAGGAATACAACCTGACCATAAAAAAGGTTGATGCTATCAAAAAGCTCAAACCACCGACTAATATTAAAGAAGCTCGATCTATACTAGGTTCGTTTTCATATTACAGAAAGTTTATTCCAAAATTCTCAGAAATATCTGAACCAATTATTCATTTGACTAGAAAATATGCGAAATTTAATTGGACAGCAGAATGTGAAAAGGCTTTTGTATATTTAAAAGATAGGTTATCTACTTTACCTCTTTTGGCATACCCTGAAATGAATAAACACTTTTATTTGTATACAGACGCGTCCGACAAGGCCATTGGGGCATGTTTGACTCAAAGATGTGATGAAACTGATGCAGAAAAACCTATCTATTTCTTATCTCATAGACTAAGTGACACACAAACTAGGTGATCTACCATAGAGAAAGAAGCGTATGCTATTCATTACGCATTGCAAAAACTTGACCATTATTTACATGGAGCAAAATTTACAATCAGAACTGACCATAGGCCTAAGAAATATTTATTGGAATCCCCCATACAAAATCGTAAAATTCAAATGTGGTCATTACAAATAACGAGTTACGACTGCGATATTGAATATATTAAAGGGGTTTCTAATTATTGTGCTGACATGCTTTCTCGCACAAATACTGATACGCAAAGTTATTATTAATAATAACACAGATAAACATGGAGAACCAGACATAAGTGA
Organism: Modiolus philippinarum; assembly: GCA_002080025.1. NCBI lineage: Eukaryota > Metazoa > Mollusca > Bivalvia > Mytilida > Modiolidae > Modiolus > Modiolus philippinarum. Next base: position 114,443 of record MJUU01025136.1, read on the forward strand.
CAAAGCTTATCAGATATGTGCAATTAACAGATTTAATGCTTAACAATTTGCTAGTTGTCAGCTAAATGATGATAAGAATTTACCTGATCCGATTAATCATACTTATAAAGATTTTAATATGAGTAGTGAACAACAAAAAGATAAGGAAATTTCTGAAATAAAACACATTCTATTACATGTATCTGGAAAGGACAATAAAAAAGTTCAAAATAAATTTATTTTAATGAATGATGTAGTTTATTATATTTCACACCCGGACGATGAAACAGCACTTAGATTGTATATTCCACAACATTTAAAAGAGGCAGTAATGAAAGACTATCATGACACACATCACATGGGTGTTGATAAAATGATTGATCTAATCCGCCAAAAGTATTATTGGAAAAATCTTTTTAAGGAAACCAACAACTTGGTGTCCACTTGTGTTACATGTCAACAGAGAATATTAAAAAAAACTTAAAGCTCCAATACAAGAAACCGATATTCCACCATACCCGTTTGCTAAAGTGGGTCTCAATCTATCTGGTCCATATCCGCAATCGTTATCAGGCAATAAATATATTGTTGGATTTATTGATCTTTATAGTGGTTGGCCAGAAGCTTTTGCTGTACCTGATAAGTCCGCTGACCAAATATGTCAATTACTAATTGATGAAATCTTTCCCAGGCATGGTCAAATTCTCGAATTAATTACTGATTCGGGTACGGAGAACATAAATTATAAGGTCAAGGAATCTTTAGAAGCCTTAAATGTGCATCATGTTCGCACATCCTTTTACCATCCACAAAGTAATGCTAAAATTGAACGATTTCACAGAACATTACATGATGTTTTAGCTAAGAAACTAAATGATAACCTTGAAACATGGGATTTATATTTAAATCAAACCTTAGCAGCTATTCGGTTCCATATTAGTGAATTTACAAAATATTCACCATTTTTCTTGTTGTACAACCGTGATGTTGTATTACCTATTGACAATTTATTAAAACCTCGTCGTAAGTATGCTGGTGAAGATTTACATAAAATAGCGTTAGAGCAACAACATAAGTCATTTCGTTTGGTCCATAGTCACCTTAAGAAAGAAAAGAAACGACAACTTAAATATGGCAATAAAAATGCACAAGATGAACAATTACAAATCGGTAATCCCGTTTATTATAAAAATAATAGAAAATCTTCAAAATTACAAAATAACTGGATGCCTTATTATCGCATCATTGATCAACTAACTCCTGTGACTTTTATTATCAGAAATCAGTTAGACGGTAAGACAATTCAATCTCATGTTGAACACTTGCGTTTAGCAAAACTTGGCGACTCCAATACTGATTCTGACTCCGACAATGAGCCCCCTCTCCCAAAAATTATTAGGAAATATAAGAGAGAAAGAGAAAAAAGTTCCAGTGAAGAAGATATCCCACTAGCTGAATTATCTCGTAGGTTAAAACAAAAGCAAATAGTTAAACATCAACAATCAAAACAAGATTCAGATAGCGAATCCGATGAAAATATGTCCAATGAAATGTCTACCGACGAAAATAATAATGAGGGGTCTGGTAACGAATTTTTCTCTGATCATCAAAATGATAATGATATGGACATAGATAATGTAGAAATAACTCCAAAAACACCTTTAAGTAAGGCAAGAAAACTCAAACGTAGCAAAAGTAAAACTTATAAAAATGAGAATTTTAAAAGTTTGTTAAAAAGTTTAGTAAATATATTGTAGGTAAATATGTATTAAAATGCTTCCATTAATTGTTTTAATTAATCCGAAAGATTGTACCATAGATGTTTTCTTTGTATCACGAGAACAGGGGTCTTTGACCATAAATTATGTTTTGTACAATTTTTCTCAATGCGTGTATATTCATTCATTCAGTTTGTTTGTGTATTGGGTTAATTACAGTATATTGTGCGAGTGCCAGAAATTGTCTGACTTGCTAATATGAGTAGTCATCCTAATAGTAAATATCATTATACATGGGTAAAATAATATGGCTCACTAAAAAAACAACAAAAGTTCATTTATCCCATTAGTAGGAAGGCGTAGAATTATCTTTTTGGCACAATTTCACAGGACGATTGAGCGTCCATAAAATGTCATGTATACCCTTATGTTAAAGCCAATACGATATTAAGATATCAATTGTTATTTCAATCACTTTATTGGATCAAGGCGACCATTATGAATTATACTGTGCACACAAATACTAGTTATAGTGTTGTTGCACTGTATCAATTAGAGGCAGAAGAAAGAACGCACGAAATGTGTATTAATGACTAATGAAGAAGCGGTTCAATGCAACAATCCTGTTACAGGATTCTGCACAATTAAAAGCCCCATTTATTTTGTGCATGTCAACAAATTTTGTATAACCGCTCTATTTATGAAAAATACAGAACTGATTGGTCTGTTCTGTAAAACAACAGTAAGGTGGGACACAATATTACCTGTGGCGGAATATTTACATGATGGGCACTGGGCTATTGCTACAAAAGTAGAGATCAAATTTACAGTAGTCTGTCAAAATTTATCTACGTTCCTAATCAATGTCAAACCTCCCATTATTATTGTTAAACTGCACATGTATTGTCATGCAGTGAGCACCATGTTGTTACTACCATCTTATTTTCATAAGGAAAGCCAACATGTTTTTAAAGACTCTTTTATAATTTAATGAACACGACCAATGATTACAAATTTAAACTGTGGGAACCTTTTCATGCTAAGTTGCCAAATTTTTCAAGTGTCAAATTTCCAAGTAATTTACGGGGTATTAAAGAAATTCCAATGGGACACTTTATGAATAAGCTCCAGGAGCTCGAGCCAATGGGTACAGACAGTCCAAAACCTGTGTGGGTATACTCCATCCCAAATCTAGGAATTATAATTTTTATAATTATAACAGTAATTCTTTGTTAGAAGTTTCGTTGTTTAAATTGGTCAGCCAAATTTAGATCCAATAGTAAGTCTCGTCTTGAGGTTATGCAGCCTGCAGTTCCTGAGACGTTTCACGAAGTGAAGAGCGACCTGAACGCAATGGAAAGAGATGCTCTTCCGACGTCCAAGACACGCAGCATCCTGGAAAACGAGCCATCCTTGCTTGCGAAACCCAGTCAATCATCAAACTAATTTATCACAGGATTTTGAATATGAACTGTCATAGACAATCTCCGAACTCGCTATATTAGCGGATGGATAATCTCATCGTTTTACGTTATCGTAATTACATTATTGGATGGATTTACGTTATGACCTAATTGGATTTATGTGTTACAAGGATTGTTTTAACTTATAACATTCGATACATATCATTAAAACCATGTGTATCACCATTATCCATTCTGATGCTAATTGAACTATGATTTCTTCATTATATACAAACGTTCTTAGTGGGGAAGGAATGTAACATAGTTAGCTTAGCGTTAACGTTTGTACCACCCAAGTGCAGAGAAGTAGCCGTAAAGCATTGACGTTCATCTATTACTTGACATTTATTATCTACTTGTTTCAATGCCAGGTTAAAGATGCACATAAACATTGTAACCTTTCTTCAATGATGTCACCTACCATGTTATTCTACGAAGTTCTTGATTCTTCAAAACATATTTGGATTTGGATTATTGTGTTTACCTAACGACCATTCTACAAGATGGATAAAACCCGATGTTTCCTGAAGCTGATGATGTTAACTTTATATTAAGAAGTCCCAAGACTATATAATGGACGTTTACTTTATCTTGGGCGGTCTTTAGACAATAGTGCTTGTTCGCATACACAACGCTTGGACTTATTAAGCTTTATGCTTTATTGTTTCACTGTATGATTGTCTAATATGTTTTTCCTCAATAGAACATTTGTCATATAATAGTGTTTTAAATCATGGATTAGCCTACGCCCATATCTGAGCCCCGCTGTATTAAAGAAGGTCTTTGCGGAAGCCACGAAGTGCTTCATCTGCGACCAGGAGCTCGGGAGAACATAGAGTAAGAGGCAACTGCCATTTCACAGGTAGATTCAGATGTGCCACGTACAGTGATTGCAACCTCACTTACAAGGCAATAAAATCCATCCCGTTCATCTTTCATAATCTGGAATGCTACGATGTTCATCTCATCATCAAGGCACTGGGTGCCAACGAGGGCAAAATTGGCTGAAAACCTAACAAGGAAGAACGCTACATCTTTTTCACCAAGAGCATACCAGTCGGCGAGTACAAGGATAAAAAGGACATCTACCTTGAAACTGACGTTGTCTTGCTCATTCGACATTTTCCGAAAATTTCCGTATTATCTGCATGAAGCATTATGGACTCAATCCGGCGTACTAAAACACCGCACCAGGATTAACCTGCGATGCAGCACTCAAGGTGATCTCGAGCTCATCACCGACCCCAATATGCTGCGCTGGGATACCCATGGTTTCTTAGAAATATGCCCGGACGAACAACCCCTACGTGCAGAGCTACGACCAGCGCAAACCGACCAACTATACCAATAACTTCTACGGATGGCGATGAGTCGGGCACCTCCCGCCAAAGCTTTCAAGTGGATTGACATCTCGGAAGATCTCTGCACGCTCGGCGAGGAGTTTGGGCAAGGACTGACATGAAAAATATACCTTGCGTTATATAAAAGTCAAATGTTTTTTATCAAAATTCGAACCCCCTTAAAATACTAAGGCTTCATTCCGTGTATGGCACTCAGTGGATGTCCTTGGTACTGAATTTGGCTTCCTATTTTGATATATTTTGGTAATTAGTACTTCTTTTTTACTTCTTTTAGATTATGGCCTTCCATATCATTTGATTCCAATGCTGCTGATGAGAGGTTAATCTTTGAATCACGTGTGCAGCATATCGGAATTGACTGTTTATAATGCAACTTCGGTATTTTTTGTATTTTTGAAACCATTGGGCCGATGCCGCTGCTTGTGGACCAGAGGCCTCTGAGGGTATTCACCGGGCCAATAGTCGAACTTGTCTGACATGAAAAATTTGCCATGCGTTTTGTAGAAATTTACTGCTTTTTAATCAAAATTCTAACCCCCTGAAAAATACTGAGGCTTCATTCCTTGTTTTGCACTCGGTGTATGTCCTTGGTACTGGATTTGGCTTCCTATTTTGATATTTTGTTAGTGAGTACTTCTTTTTTTTACTACTTTTAGATTATGGCTTTCCATATCATTTGATTTTAATGCTGCTGCTGCTGAAAGGTTGCTCCTTGATACACGTGTACAGCATAACGAAATTTGCTGTTTATTATGCAACTTTGGTATTTTTGTATTTTTTTATATCTAAGAAGTTGACCTCGAGTACCCCAAGGAGCTCCAGGATCACCAAAACGACTATCCCTTCGCACCGGAATTTAAGGAGAATAACTGATTCAGGAAGCTGGTGGCCAAATTCCACGACAAGGAGAAGTACGTGTCCCACTACGTGAATCTAAAGAAGTACCTTGCATTTTGGTCCCAAGATGAAGATCCATCGTGTCCTCTGGTTTACCAAGAGCCCAGGGTTTATGGCGTACGTGGTGAAGAATACGGTTTGCAGGGCCTTGATCGCAAACACCTTCGAGAAGGACTTCTTCAAACTCATGGTCATATTCTTGCATGGAGAGTACCCGGAACAGGGTGGACGTACTACTGGTCAACAGCGAGGCCAACAGGAAGCTGGTGGCGACACCTTCTTCAGTGAGGATCTGGCTGTGGTTTTCGAGTACCAATCTATCTTTGACCTATCGAAGTCCTTGACGACCAAATTCGTCTACGATTATCTCAAACCCAAGTATGGTGACCGAGCCAACAACTGCTACACTAATACGGATAGCTTGCTTTGAGATATTCGGACGTGGACTTATATAAGAATATCGCCTAGAGTGCGCAGCAGTGTTCGATACCTCCAACTACGCTCATACCATGCTTCCTGTTTCTATACTGGAGTCAATAAGAAAGTGCTCGGCAAGTTCAAGGGTGGGTTTGCCGACCACCCGATGATCGAGTACATTAGCCTTCAAAGTGGATCAAGTGGAGTCGAGAAGGTTAAAAGCGTGAAAACTTGTTCGAGTGCGTGTTAACCTTCGCAGAATTTAAGGAGTGCCTAGATACGGCCAAGGAAGAGTACAGCTCAATAAATAATATCCGCAGCCAGCTTCACCAGGTTCTCACGCTAGAATCCTCAAAGAAATCCCTCCTCCTCAAACGATGATAAGCAGTATATCCGGCCGGATGAGATCCACATCCTGGCTAATGGTCACTTCCGGGTCTAAATAAATGAGAAGCATACGAGTGTACAGCATTTTCCCGATATGTCCCACAGTGAAGCTGCCACGGCCCTCGATTCAGACGCATATTCAAGGTCGACGCCCTACCACCCACTCCGAAACACATCAAATGCGGCATACTAAATCTCGGCGACGGTGATGTTCCCGGCAAGCTCTGGACGTGCTGGCATGACCATGGAGGCCTTAAAGTCGAAATTGTCGAATATCTGCGACCAGAAATTCGATATTATACCGATAAGCTCCAGCGGCGCAGCGACGAGATCTGCGGGCACTTTTGCCGGTACGTACTTAAGATCATTTCGGAAGGAAGGACGCTCGAGGGGTCATCTTTGTGCTATAGATAAATGGATAAGATCAGAAATCACTCTACCAAGCACATTCCCATCTTGCAGATGTATCAGGATCTTGATATGAGCCATCATCGAATCACCAGTCTTGGATGGTCAAGTGATAACTAGGACGCCGTCAAGAAGAGAAGGGTAAACCTCATGATGAAGGATAGCCTGATAGGTATCTATGTCCTAGAGGCAGAGCTCTGTGAAACCCTCGAGGTGGTGAAGAAACGCTTTGACCACATCGAGAAAGAGATGGCAAAGTGCTAACTAATAGCAGGAGGTAAGATGGTGCGTGTGATATCGATAAGGCATGCAACCCGCAAATTGCCAGAGGGGTCCAAGCAGACGAGCAAGTGGCCACGGGATGGTACGCTAAGAAATGGCAGGAGCTGGCGGCAAGCATGCAGACTAGGATAAACCCTAAAACAAGAACAAGTCTAGTAGGTCCAGACGAAGGGTTGGCGATATTGATAAACATAGTTCAATTGGTTCAATCAGGTCGCTTGAGGGTTTTAACACCACTTACTAGGACTGGTACACCATAGTCTTCCTGGTATCTCTATCGAGGGACCAAAAAGATAACCGATGGGCTTATTGCCGGTCGGATTGCCTTTTCCAGGAATTAAAACCTGCTTATCTCATCGTCGTTGAATTCCTTGAGGCAATAGGTGTGTGGATGCGTATTGAAGGTTGAGAGATGAGGGAAAATATCCTAGGTCCACCCCAGAGTATATCACTTTTTCAATGTGCCCATTTTCTTGGTGATCCGGACATTATCGGCCATGTCGATTCGCTGCAGCTTCATTGGTGGGCGATCCCCGTAAAGGTTCAAGAAGACTTTGGCCTGGCGCTCTTTGTGGCTGGCGGCGGTTGGATTTATCTTGATTCATCGAAAGATGGTGGTATTAAATAGGCGGACGAGATCATTCATGGAGGGGAGACAAGTGCCCGTGAAAGTGGCCGAGAAGTACTTTTAACACTTTCTCCTTCATGGTACGACACCAGCATTCCACCACTCTCGACTTCTCTTCGTTCTCGTTGAGGTGAAACTCCAAGTCGCGCTTCCGGAGAAGATACATGATCTCACGATTATAAATTTCTGTGCATTTATTGGTCCTTAGCTTCTCTGGTTTGTGATCCTTGAAGACTGTCCGAAAGACATCTGGCAAGGAACACCTTTCTTATTCTTGAGCGGCACTAGCCAGCCGTCCTTGGAGAAGACGTCGATGTTGCTCAAGAGGGACTGTTATAGGAAATTAAATTTTGTTAACATTCTATAATGCATTGTATTCATTGTTTTTATTTTGTATGGCCTTAAAATAATGTAATTGGTTTGGCCTAGTTATGTAACTTGTTTACAATAAACAATGGTCAAGGTTATTACACCTTAGAACATTGACTTAATATTTAACACATAGAAATTTCTAGAAGTTTTCCTTGCATAATCATTTTAGTCGTGTGATTATCAGTTCATATGGAATGTTCTAGAAATATCTTGTTAATGATTTTTCTAGAAAGAATAAAAGTATATATATTAGGTAGCAAAAAAGGGATAGGTCAGTCAGTTTAATAAGTTTATACAGGATTAATTGGTTTATACAGGATTATTACGCACAGCTTTTGTATTGGAAATTGACATCAGTAATTGTGAATCTATTATCAACTATTTAGTGAGGATTATAAGGAATATTCATCTGGACATTTAGTGGTGGACTTTAGTGAACTAATAATTTGGATATTTACTTGGACTTCATTATTGTCAGATACGTCATATATTATATTGATTAGTAAATTATTATTTTTTCGTCTTATTAAAAGTAAATTTTGAGCCAATTTTGTTTTATCATTGCTGACTTATATTTACAATAATTTATTGGTCATTTCTACCACATAACAGTACTTGAAACCTCAGTTCTGGCGGGAAACGACACTAATATCTAGGAGATCGGCAGCCCAAGTCTCGTTCTAACTACCCTATCATCTCGCAACACTTCTGGAATTTGCGCTGGACTTGATTATGTAGTTTTCTGACCTTCGGCTAGTTCATCCGTACCCTCCCCCCCAAGATCACCCCAAATCTCGCTGTGGTATCGATAATTGGTCTTCCATGCTCAAAGCTTTTGAGGAAAGTGGGATTAGGAATGGCATCGGAAGAGGTCAGCATTTTCTTATCGCAGCTTTCATTGCGTGCGACTGCTTACTTCGGCATTTCAGGCCTTGCATTGCCAATTTGTATAGATGTTGAAAACCTCACCTACGATCAGCCTACTGCGAGTGGCATAACCACGTTCTGCTACCGTATCCATCCGTCTTAGTTCTGATCATCATGAAATCGGACTGAGAAAAAACAACGCTGCTGAATAACCTCCTTCTGATGGTTTACTCGACTACGATCGGCTCTACCAGCCTATACACCAGCTGCTGTGTTGGGTGCTGGGGCAAAGGTTTACGAAAGACGATTTCCGTGATCTTCTATCGAACAAGGGTAACTATCCCCGTTCCTTGATCGACGTCGTTAACATGATGAAGCCACCACCCAAACTAATGGGTAACAAGACCTTTTTCGAGCATGAAAGCGATGTGTCCGACCCTCGGGACCTCAACCCCTCTCAGAGGCATCTCATAGTTTTTCTACGACTCTGATGCTGAGCAAGCAAAGCGAAGAATACAACGTGCGCGGTCGCCATAATAACGTAGAATATTGCTACCTCTGTCAAAATTACTTCAAGCAATCGATCCGGGAGAATGCCAACTTCATCTACCTCTTCGAGCAGGGTGCTAAGAATCGCGATGATATCCCCCGGGGTCATTGCAGCGATCTCAGCTCTAATCAATTAGATACCCTATGTAACCATCGCTCGCACGAGCCCTACAATTGGAAAGTCCGTGCAATCTAGGCCAATTTTACTTAGTCTAAGATAAAAAATGGATCTCTTGCAGAATTTTTTTTCGGAGATCAACGGGACTTTGATCGGGTGTCTGAGAATGTTCCCAAGTTTCCATGACCTCCCCTTCAATATGAGCACCAGTGGGAGTGGGTGCTTATTTATGGCATGGACTAAAGTTATAGATAGATCCCAGTTGAATCAAGACCGTCGGTGGCAATGAGTGCAGGTACACATCCATATGGGGCAGTGTTAATTAAATGCAAGATGCACTCGAAACTTTCTGCTTTTGGGCGATTGATCTAATGCTTCGGGGCAGTCGATCCAACGCTTATTGGGCAATTCAGTAAATAAATGACGCCATTAGATACTGCAGGAGACCAAATCCAGTATCCAGGCTTACCATATGCTGTGTCACCTAGATAAGTCTAAGCTGCGACATCTTCAAGATATTCAAGCACTAGCGACCTAATCTAGTGGACGATTACAACATATAGAGAAACACAGGGCACTCTATACGAATTTCTGATGTGAAACTTTTATAACAATAGATTTGATGGTATTTTACATACACAATTTGTACAGAACACAAATAATAATAATGAAAGACTGTCCTTTAACATGGTTATTCAAAAGTGATTATTGATTTATTAATGGCTGATGACAGAATAAAACAAATTACTTTTGAAATCTTAAACATTAGCAATGAAGGGATATGGAGTAAATGTACATGAAACAAAGCCTCTACAAATACATGTTAAAAGAAAGCAATGGTACAACACTTGTATTGTTGTTCATCTTAAAGTCAACAATGACTTTTGCTCACATCTCGTAGTCACTTTAAGACAGCCACTCGCGCCGGTTAGAGCGTAATTCATCGCTAATTATCGAGCAACGCTACAGCCATGCTCAACAATGCGGGGTTTTGAAATCCAGGATAAAATTTCTATGGGGTATCTTATATTTAACATCAATATAAAATCTTTAGTGTCTTATACAATTATATTTCAAAAGTGGTTATTGCTTTAATAAGAATTGGTGGAAAATATTAACGAACGACTTTTGAATCTGTACCACATTTGTAATCAAGGGATTACAAAAGTGGTTGATAGCAATTTCTCATCAACCACTTTTGAAATCTCCAATCAATTTTGAAATCCAAGAGAATGCTGTAATGGGGTATCTTACTCAACTTGTACTTTACATCAATATAAAATATATAAGATGGCCATGTACAATTGTATTTCAAAAGTGGTTATTGCTTTAGTAATGGTATGTTGAAGATCTAAGCGAACGACTTTTGAAATCTACACATTTGTTATCTAAGGATTACCAAAGTGGTTGAGTTTACAAAAGTGATTGGGATTACAAGAGTGGTTGACAGCAATTTCTTATCAACCGCTTTTTAAATCCATGGTTATGTTTGTATGGGGTATCCTACATAATTTTTATATAACATCTTAGTTGGCCCTATACGTTTAGATTTCAAAGGTGGTTCTTACTTTAATAAGGAGTGGTGGAAGATATAAACGAACGACTTTTGAAATCTGTAACACATTTTTTATCAAGGATTACAAATAGTGGTCGAGATTACAAAAGTGGTTGGGGTTTCAAAAGTGGTTGATAGCAATTTCTCATTAACTATTTTTGAAATCCAGGATCATATTTTTATGGGGTATCTTACACAATTTGAACTAAATGAACATAAGTATCAGATATCTCAAGTGGCCCTTTTTAAAAGGGGTTGTCGCTGTAATTAGGGTTGGTGGAAGAAATAAACGAACACCTTTTGGAATCTGTACCACATTTGTTATTCAAGAAATTACAAAAAAGGCTGGGATTAAAACATAGGTAATCAACGATTACAAAGTTCGCCTCGTTATGGCACATTGTCACAGCAGCCCAATTTTGCCCGAATACTGACCTCCTATCAAAAATGCATGCAAATGCATAGTTACCTATAATATACAGTTACTGAGATATGAACTCGGATGTATACATTAATGTAAGTCGATCATGCATAAAATGTAGGTTAAAGAGACCTAATTTTGTCTGGATGCTAATCTACCATAAATGCATGCACATGCACATGCAAGATCATCGTACCGTGTACACTATCCGAGATCTGAACTTGGGCGTAACCTTAAATGCAAGTCATGCAGGCCAAAGATATAGGTCAAAGTGACCTAATTTTGTCTGGATGCTGACCTACCATCAGAGATGGATGAATATGCAAGGTGAGAGGAATGAGATTTGAAGTTAGACATAAACTTTTATGTAAGACACTCAAGCGGAAAATGTAGGTTAAAGTGACCCAATTTTGAATGGATGGTGACCTACTATCACAGATGCATGCATATGTTTTGTTTTTGGTCGTTTTAACCTGGATGTGGGATGTTGTCTCCTTGACATTTACCCCATTTCCTTTCTTTTTCATATATGCAAGGTTAGATAATCCTACCATGTAGAGTGACTTGGATCTTAACTCGAACATAAACTTGAATATAAGTCACTCAGTCTGAAAATATAGGTCAAAGTGACCTAGATTTGCCTGGATGCTGACCTATTATCAAAGTTGCATGTATGTGCAAGGTTAGACGATCCTACCATGAACAGTGACTTGGATCTGAACTCGGAAGTAAACTTGAATGCAAGTCGCTCAAGCGGAAAATGTAGGTCAAAGTGACCTAATTTTGCTTGGATGCTGATCTACCGTCACAGCTGCATGCTTGTGCAAGGTTAGATGATCCTACCATGTACAGTGACTTACATCTGAACTCGTACGTAAACTTGAATGTAAGTCACTCAAGCGGAAAACGTAGGTCAAAATGACCAAATTTTGCTGACTTAGCATCTGAGATGCATGCATACGCACAGTTAGATGATCATATCAAATATAGTTACTGAGATATGAACTTGGATGTAAATTTAAATGCAAGCGACTCAAGCAGAAAATATAGGTCAGAGAGACCTAATTTTCTTGGAGGATGTGAGTAAACGCAAGATGCACATGCATGCAAAGTGTGATGACCTAACCCTGCATAGTTACTTAGATATAAACCTAAATGCGGATGCGGATGAAGAGTGGTATATTAAAACTCTTAGACAACCACTTCTGAAATCTCAACCACCTTTAAAATCCCTCATTTAACTCAAAGAGTTTCAAAAAAAAATGTTAATCTTTGCTTAAAGTGACATTTCTTCTGACTTTCAAAAATACTAAGCAACATCTGAAATGGCGGGATAACAAAAGTGGTTAATAAAATTTCTCAAACAACCACTTTTGAAATCTAAACCACTTTTGTGTTTTTTTAAAATAATGTAAATATTTACTTAAAGTGATAGTAGTTCTGGATTTCAAAATTACTAAACAACATTTGAAATATAGGGACTACAGAAGTGGCTAGGGATTACAAAAGTGGATAAGGATTATAAAAATGGTTAATAAGAATTCTAAGTCAACCCCTTCTGAAATCACAGCTAATTTTGTAATCCCTCATTCAACTCAAAAAGTTTCATAAAAATGTTGATCTTTAAAGAGACAGTGAATGTGGATTTCAAAAACACTAAACCACATACTGTGAATTCATTTTTATTCGTGGGGTACCAATTTTCGTGGTTTTCGTGGGTGTCCCAAAACCACGAATTCAAATACTCGACGAAATGTGATTTTCTTGTGCAAGTTTCAAACACAAATGAATGAACATAATGAAGGACCTGATCAACGAAGGCCATAAACCTTGCATTTGTAACTGAGGCCCAAACTAACTGATATATTCAACAATAAGTAAATATGCATTCTCTTGAACAATTAATAGCAGCAAAATAAGTTAAAATGCTTTATTTCCAAGTGTTTACCAGTTAACAAATTAGCGGTAACTGGCTTCCTGTTTTGTTTATCAATTACGCTAAAGTGTTGATTTACAGTTAAGAACATGTCAATTAAGTTTTTATATCATATTATATTATAAATTAAACTTTTAAAGTTTTAATTATGTTCTGCTGAAAAAGACATGTTTATTTTGCAATCAATACAGGTGTCTATTCATAAATAAGGAATGGAGTATGGTTATGACAGATGGTTACCTAATTACAAAATATCTACACATTACTATGATAATTACAGGTGACACTTTAATTACAGTTTTTGCCATCAATACTGAAGGTACTGAAGCCATGAATTTTATAATCTTTATAAATTTAAATTATTTTTTTTCTTTGAACAAGTGGCAATCCACGAATTTACGTACACCACAAAATGTCTTATTTTCTCTACCCACGAAAATTGGTACCCACGAAATTAAATGAATTCACAGTACATGTATTCTATTCTATTCTATTGTAATTGTTGCAAAACAAACAAAGTAATAGTTTGATGAACAGTTTTGTGTCAGGTTTCTGAATATATACATGTACATGTAATATTGTACTTGTACCATAAATCATAAATGTTTGATGTATCATGCCCTCCTGTGGCCCTAATTTTGTAATAAAATATTCTGATTCTGTACCTGTACATAAAACAGACAAAGCTCAAACCTAAACACACAAATACAAACCACTATCCTTTTAGGGATAATGCTTAAGTCAATTTGGAAGTCGCCTAATGTATTAAATATTGTAATCTGGTAAAGCATGTAGCTGATGCTATAAATTACATCAGTTTTCTCATGATCTTCTTCATTTCCGCACTCTGCATTTTTGATATAATGGTGTTGTATGAACAAAAATATACTGCAACTTGAAGGTACATGACATTTACAAGTACAAGTACACAAAAGAATGTCGCATATATTTGTGTTGGTTCCAGTTACAAGCCAAACAATAACAGAAACCTGTTTTGTGTATATACATTTACAAAGGAAATCACCTTTGCTTTTGTCCATGTACTATTTTGTAGGTGACCACAGGTACTTAAACTTTTATAAGGACTGTTCCAGTAAAACATATGAGGGACGGGGGGAAGGCACTTTTATTTTTTTACATATGGGTGGTTGTTTAAACGGTGGCAAATTAAATGACATATACAGATTAAGTTTTAAAAAACTTATATGGGTGGATCCCTTGCCAAAAAAGTGCCTTCCCCCGGTACCTTATATGTTTTAATGGAACAGCCCTAAGACCATTAAAAAAAGTGTGTTTCTGGTTACCCAACAGACTTACTAGTAAGCATTTGTACATGTTCTTGTGTGTATTTCTACAACTGCTAGTATTATTCATCAGAAAAAGCTATAGGTTTGGTAGTGGTGTGACGAAACAGCAGTAAATCAATATACCAAGGTATTTTTACCTGCGTCACCAATGATGACCGCAGGTCTAGGAGCCGCTCGACTCCGTCCATCCGTCTGTCACGCTTTGGGGTACCAAGTTTGTGTAATCTGAAACTCGGACACCTTTAACCCGATACTTTTGAAACTTTGCACAGTTGTTCTTGACACATTGAAGATGTGCACCTCCCCTTTTGGTGAGATTTGGAAAAAAATTGTGGAATTTATCCATTGTTGAACTTAGTCATTTTTTCATCAAATTTTAGCATTATGGTACTGAGTTTGTGTAATCTGAAACTCTGACACCTTATACCTGATGCTTTTGAAACTTTGCAAGGTTGTTCTGAACACATTGAAGATGTGCACCTCCCCTTTTTGTGAGATTTGGAAAAAAATTGTGGAATTTATGCATTGTTGAACTTTGTCATCTTTTCATTAAATTCATTAAATTTTAACGTTACAGTACTGAGTTTGTGTAATCTGATACTCTGACTCCTTATACCTGGTGCTTTTGAAACTTTACACAGTTGTTCTTGACACATTGAAGATGTGCACCTCCTTTTTGGGGCAGATTTGAAATAAAAATGTCGAATTTATGCATTGTTGAACTTAGTCATTTTTCAGCATATTTTAACATAACAGTGCCTGGTTTGTGTAATCTGAAAGATTAACATCTCTGACTAAATACCTTTGAAAGTTTTTACTGTTGTTTGAACACATTGGTGATGTGAACCTCCCCTTTAGGCCAGTTTTGATGTAAAAAAAATGTCAAATTTATCTTTTACTGCACTTGTACTTTATTCTATCATATTATATCATTATGGTACTCAATTTTTGTCCAGAGACATTGCAGAGTTTTGAATGCATTGACCATGGGCAGCTATTCTTGAATTTTTGCATTGCTCTCATATATTTTCTCATAAAGATTCAATGTTTGTGTTTATTTGAAACTCAGGTATGGTTTTCACCTTTGCTGAAGTGATATGGACTATTTTCATTTTATGCTTTGTTCAACTTTGTACATTTAGTTTTGGTTTTTTTCTTCTTTTTTGTCTATTACAGTAATAGGGTTGAACTTGATATAATTATACTATAACTAATCCGAGATTCTGATTATCGCAAAATATCAAGGAATGATCGAACAACGCAGTAAGTCACGAATGCGCGAAGTGCATAAGTGAATTACAGTGTTTTTCGATCATGAGTTGAATATTTTCGATAATC
>MJUU01025137.1:33836-59715 GCA_002080025.1 Modiolus philippinarum
ATTCAGTATTTGTTAAAAAATGACTTTATTGAACCTAGCAAAAGCAATTGGAGCTCGCCTTGTATTCTAGTGCCAAACCTGATGGAACTTATCGTATGTGTACGGACTATAGAAAATTAAACATTGTGACAAAAACTGACTTCCAATTCCACGCATTGATGACTGTATTGATAAAATTGGAAATGCTAAATACATAACAAAAATTGACTTATTGAAAGGATTTTATCAAGTTCCTCTTACAGAGCGCGCAAAAGAACTATCCGCTTTTGTTACACCGGATGGACTATTCCAAAAGACTATACAAAGTGATGGCTTTTGGCATGAAAAATTTGCCAGCAACTTTTCAACGTCTCATCAACAGTGTTATTTCTGGAATTGACGGTTGTGAAGCATACATTGATGACATTCTTATATATAGTGACACTTGGGAAGAACATCTACAGATACTTCGAACTTTTTTCGACCGTTTGAGCAGGGCTATGTTAACAGTCAACCTCTCCAAGAGTGAATTTGGATGTGCTTATGTATTTAGCACATGTTGTAGGTCAGGGTCAGGTAAACCCTACTGATGCTAAAATTAGTGCTATTTCTAGTTTTCCTTAACCAGAGAATAAGAAACAATTGATGCGTTTTCTGGGAATGGCTGGATATTATAGAAAATTTTGTCAAAACTTCTCTTCTATTAGTGAGCCTTTGACTAAACTATTGAGAAAAAATGTAAAGTTCATTTGGTCTAAAAGTTGTGATGAGGCATTTGAAGAACTAAAAGCCATCCTAGAAAGTGCGCCAGTTTTAGCAACACCTAATTCTGATTGTCAATTTAAATTAGCAGTAGATGCCAGTGATGTTGCTGCTGGCGGTGTTTTATTATATTACAAGAAGGTAAAGATGGTATAGACCATCCAATTTGTTATTTTGTTATTTTTCTGGAAAATTTAATAAACACCAGAGAAATTACTCCACCATTGAAAAAGAATGTTTGTTTCTGATTTTGGCTTTACAACATTTTGAAATTTATGTTACAGCCTCAATTCAGCCTATTATTGTATATACTGATCATAACCCACTTAAATTTATTCATAAAATGAGGTGGAGTTTGACTTTGCAATGTTTTAATTTAGACATAAGACATATTAAAGGAAAAGACAATGTCATTGCAGATGCATTGTCAAGAGTTTAATTTTTAAAGACACCTCATTGTAAATAGATTTATTTGTTATTAAATGTTTTTCATTGCATTCAAACATTTTCTTTTGGGGGGAGGTGTTATAGGTAATTAAATATTTTAAATATTCTATAATGCATTATATTCATAGTTTTTATTTTGTATGGCCTTAATATTATGTAATTTGTTTGGCCTAGTTATGTAACTTGTTTACAATAAACAATGGTCAAGGTTATTACACCTTAGAACACATAGAAATTTCTAGAATTTAAATTTAATATTAACACATAGAATTTTCTAGAGATTTTCCTTACATAATCATTCTAGTCATGTGATTGTCAGTTGATTAGAATGTTCCAGTAGCATCTTGTGGATAGATTTTTCTAGAAATAATAAATGTATTTATATAAGGTAGCAGAAAAGGGTTGAGTCAGTCAGTTTAATAAGTTTATACAGGATTAATTAGTTTATACAGGATTATCACGCACATCTTTTGTATTGGAAATCGACATCAATTATTGTGAATCTATTATCAACTATTTAGTGAGGATTATAAGGATTATTCTATTGGACATTTATTGGTGGAATGAAGTGAACTATTCATTTGGATAATTACTTGGACTTCATTATTGTCAGATAAGTCATATATTGTATACTTAATTTGTAAAATCATTATTTTTGTCGTATTAAAAGTTAATTTTGAGCCAATTTTGTTTTATCTTTGCTGACTTCAATTTACAATTATTTATTGGTCGTTTCTGCCACATTACATTATGATAAACAATTTACATGTCAACTTTAAGAGGGTTTCTGATTTCTTCAAGTTACAATGACCATCACTCCAGTTTTACTTGGATCTCTGACCAAAGTTGGCCAAAATTGGGTTGTAATAAACTTAAATTTCAAATTTTACGAGAGCATATATTTAGAAAAAAGGTTATCGGTCAGAAACCCAAAAATTTACAAAATATATATGTTTTCATAAGGCAAAACTTTAACATTACTCCGACCACTTCTTTCATAGGTTACCTCTAAACCAAGAGATAAAACTTGGACTCAGATTAGGTATGCTGACATTTCTTTATGTATTTTGTTATGTCTTGAAACAAAAAAAGCTAGATATATTTCGAAGTATTAAAGGGGTATAACTCCAAAAGCACCTCAATTTCTGGTCACAATGTCAAACTTACCTGAGTTGTTCTGTGGTACACAACTTACAATCCAATTTCGAAGATTGTCTGCAAGTGGTAGGAAACTCAAAATTTACAAAATTTCAAATTGTCAAGCGGCATTATATCTGAAAAACTTCAATCTTTCTACTCAAAAGCCAACTTAAAAATCCAACTTGGCATGAATTATGTTGAAAATATCTACTATAAATACTTTGAAGCCTAGAGCAATTTCTTGCACAAGTAATAAGTTGAAAATACAAAAATCTTTCAATGTTTCTAGGTGCATAACTTAAAAACCACTTAGATCTATGTCCCCAAAATAATTTGGACCTGAGTTTCGTAGTCATCCACTTGCAAACCATCTTTAAGACCAGAAGCAATTTTTTTTTCGCAAGTTAACAGTCCGACCCTGGGGGGGGGGGGGGGGGGGGGGNNGTCAGACCGACCGAAAGATCCACCATTGACCAACTACAGAGGGTATCATTTCCAGAGGGGGAAAAAAATAAACAGAGCTGTCGGCGAATGGCAGCCGGTTATACCTAAACTCATTGAACACTGAATCCATATGAAAGTTTGTGGGGACACAATACAGATGTGGACATAGTAAAAGTTTGGACATAGTGATAATTTCTCAAGAAATTATGGGAAAAAAATCAAAGTTACTGTCAAACAGGAAGTAGATGGGCTTAGTGATATCGTTTCAGCTCTTCAGATCAAATATCAAATCATTACTATAAACACATGCTGAGAAATTCTTAACGAAAATTTTCAGTATATGGTTATAATAGGAAAAAATCAAAGTTATGGTCAAACTGGACGTATTGCAGACTTGACAGAGTACAACTAATCAAACTGAAGCTTCAAACCAAATCACAGCTTCATACAAACGTGGAGAAAATCTTTTTGAAAAGTTCAATATGTGACTATTATGGGAAAATCAAAGTAGATGAGTGACAGATTTTAAACGGGAAAACAAGGTACAACTGATCATACCAAAGCTTCTGATCAAATATCAAACCATCACTACATACACTAGCTTAAAAATCCTTTACGAAAAATTCAAATTTATGGATATAATAGGAATGAAAAACAATCAATCAAAGATTGCGATCCCCCCGCTACCCCTTTTTGGACCCTCTCCCCTTGTAAAAAAGGACAAGTGTTTTTGAAACTAAATTAATCATTGTAACTGTAAAACACTAAAACTATATGGTTGCTAGATAGAATTCCAAAATATAATGGGTCTTTGAGAGTTTCAGGAACTTTACCAAACTTAGAATCAAAATTTTTTGCAGTCTGACTATGGAAAATGATCACTGATACTATAAGGCATCAAAAAAGATATGGTTGCTAGGTAAAATTCCAAAAAGAAATCAGTCTTAGGGAGTTTCAGAAAATTTACCAAAATTAGAATCAGTCTTTTGCACTCTGATTATTGAAAATGATCTTCAGTACTGTAAGGAATTGAAACAGATATGTTTGCTAGGTAGAATTCCAGAAAATAGTAGATCTTTGAGAGTTTCAGGAAATTTATCACAATTAGAATCAAAGATTTTTGCAATCTGACTATTGAACATCATCATTGAAACTATAAGGCATCAAAAAAGATATGGTTGCTTGGTAAAATTCCAAAACGTAATTGGTCTTTGAGAGTTTCAGGAAATTTAACAAAATTAGATTCAAGGTTTTTTGCAATCTGACCATTGAAAATGATAATTAAAACTATAAGGCATCAAAAAAGATATGGTTGCTAGGTAAAATTCCAAAAAATTAATTGGTCTTTGAGAGTTTCAGGAAATTTACCAAAATAGAATCATATTTTTGAAATCCTAGTGTTCATACTAGCTGATGACATTAAAATATTGCATAATTATAAAACTTCATGTTGAAATTTCAAAAATTATTAGTCTTTGACATTTTCAAGAAATTTACCAAATTTGGCACCGGGTCTAAATTCCAAAAGCTTAGAACGTATTCAAAGAGCAATTCCAACAATTCCTCATGAAAATTTATCGAAATTATACATAGAGTTCCAGTCCTTCTGATGAGTACTAATTGTTTAACATTTTTTGGCCCCTTAAGGGCATGCCCCTAGGGGACATACCAGAAGTCCGCTATCATCAGTAAATGAGATGCATATAATCGAACTTGCATACAAAGTTTCAGCTTCCAAACATGAACACTTCAGAAGACTTATTACTGAAATACATTTTCGCTCATTTTTCCGCCCTGAGGGCAAATTTCAAAATTCCGAAACCTTCGGCACAGACAACTTTTATAGTGTTATTTATACCCTTATAACAAGGTTTCTCCGATTTAAGGTGTAAGAGGAGTTCCAGCGGAATCGATTTTTTCGTTTTTTTGGACCCCCTAGAGGCCATGTCCTGAGGGGTCATACCAAAGTTCCGACACCCTCTGTGAAGTTGCTACATAATATGTGAGTCCATATCCGAGTTTCAACTTTCAATTATTGGATATCGCGAAAATTCGTTTTCGCCCATAATTTGCCCCTAGGGCGTTTGATCTAAATTCCGAATCCACAGTGCGCTACTTCTGATCATACTCTAGTATGGTGCCCGAGTTTCAAATTTGTATCTCTTATAGTTTCAGAGCTATCGGGGAGCATTACAAACGCACGTGCGTACGTACGTACGTACATACGGACTGACTGCATTACATAATCCCCCGCTTTCGCTAAGCGGGGGGATAATAAATCAAAATCATCGTCAAACATGAAGTATGTTAGTTACAAACTTGAAAAAGGGAGACACGGTACAACTAATCAAACCAAAAACTTCAGACCAAATATCAGATCATCACTACATACACAAGCTCATAAATCCTGTACAAAAAATTCTATATATGGTTACTAGGAAAAATAAAAGATATTACCAAACAGGAAGTAGTTCAGCCATGGAGGGGGGACATGGTAAAGCTCGTCATATCAAAGCTTCATACCAAGCTAAGAAATTCTTAAAGATGTTCCGAATTGACCGACGGACTCACAGACAAACGTACGGACAGGCAGATGGACAAGGGTAAAATAGAAAAAAGAAGGGAAACGGGGAATGTGTCAAAGGGTAAAATAGAAAAAAGAAGGGAAACGGGGAATGTGCCAAAGGGTAAAATAGAAAAAAGAAGGGAAACGGGGAATGTGTCAAAGGGTAAAATAGTATACCCTTCTCCTGCGGAGAATATAAAGCACTAACAAGGCCACTAGACAATGAACTTGAGGTGAAGCTTAGATGATAGCTTCCGGACATGTAAAGATAGATGTGTACACAAAAATATTTATTAATTTATGTAGACCAAGCTGTGGGAAAGTAATACTAAAAAAATAATAATAAGTTAACAGAAATCACCAACAGTGACCCAAAATTTATAATCACATGCCACAATAAAATTGGGAACGGCACAAGAAAAACACAAATTGATTGGTGTTCCATGGAACACTTATATCACATGCACTACAGATGAACCATGTTTTGGCCCAGTGAACCTATAAAATCTGTAAAATTAAAATTTTCAGTATCATGTGCATGATTAGATTAAAAGAAAAATACAACCTTAAATTTGTTACGAATATTAATTCTAGTTTTGAAGGATTTGCAGAATAACAAACTGAACTAAAATTGCAATTGCAAGCAATAGCCGACGTCACCCCAGACCCCCAGTTCGATGATTCTACCTTATTCGCAGCGTAAAAATCTATCTAGAAAGTAGTTTTTGTTGAGATTGGAGATTAGAAATGGCGGTCATTTTGAAAATTTTAAACGCAGAGCATATAACTTCAGATGGTGCTCCAACTTTGTGCAAAGTTTGAACCCATTCTATCCGACCATCTCAAAATATTCGCTCGGACAAAATTTATTGGAAGAAGAAAAAAAATAATCAGAGGAAAAGTAGAATAACAACATGCCACCCCGACTACGTCTTGGGTGACATAATTAACAAATGAGCTATTTTGGCGTGAGGAACCTCTAAAATCTGTAAAAAAATAATTATAACCAAATCTCGAAAGCTTGGTTGGAATCTGGCAGATAGTTTTGAAGGACTCGAAGATTAACAAACCGATGAGCTAGAAGTCTCAGTGAACCCTCTACAAATTCTAAGTATCAGGTGGCAAACTACAGTATGTGGCAAAAAATGAGTCATCAACGCCATAATTCCCTGTGCATTTCATGTAAAAACTTGACTTTTTCAAAAAAATGTTCTGCAGTCATTTTTCATCCCATTTTCATAATTTTTCTACTGTTAAAAGCAGAATTAGATACAATTTCACTATAAAGAAATTTAAACATACTTTTAAATCTTTTACAATATATTTTACAAAGAATGATAGTAAATTTGTAACATCATATTTTTGAATTGCATTTAACTTGTGACACTTTTTTAAACAGAATTCAAAAAAGTGCCAAAATTATGAAAATCGTATGAGAAATAAATGCATGAAAATTTTTTGAAAAATTTCCGTTTACATAAAATGCACAGGAAATTTGGACTTTAATGACCCACTTTTGACCCATTTTAGTGTACACCAGGAGAACAGCATATCCTCCAAATTTGGTAAGAATCAGAAGTAAAGTTATGATGGAGTTGTGGATATTAATAAATTTGGCTATTCGGCTCCATGAACCTGTAATATCTTAAAAACAAAAATTCTAAGCATCAGCTGCACAACAATACCAGATGAAACTGAAAGATATTCTGCACATTTGGTTGGAATCTGACTAAAACTTATTCAGCAGGATAGCTAGTGGTATAAAATTATCTCCCCTCTAAAAAAAACTCTTCAGTGTTTATAACTTTTTCTGAACAAATTAAGAGCATGGCGACGAAATTAATAAATCGACAAAATGCTAAGATTAAAGAAATAGACGAAACAATAAAAGGTGAAAACGTCATTCAATTACTAGACCTTTGCTTAGTAGGGAAAATGTGTTCAACTTCCACACAAGAAGGGGTTATAGGAGAATTTCCTAAACAATTCACTGTCGTGATAAAAATATTCAATGAACAGACTTGTCAAATAACTTAATATCAAAGTTACTTTTATTTTAGTTTCTGCATATGCGCATTTCGACAACTTATGTCCTTTCGGTGAAGATAAAATTTAAACGTTTGAAAGACTATAAACTCAATGATGTTAAAAAACTGAGAAAGAAAAAATAACCAATAAGATCTAAAAGTAAAACCGAAATCAGCTAAGGACACAGCTTTTCATGAGGGAGTTCTTCTTAGTTTTCAAATAATTTTACAAAAATTTAGATACTTTAAGGTTCCAAATAGAATCGACTTTCGGGTCAGCACCGACGTACTGACTTCTGGGCTGGTGAATACCACCGGGGACTAACAGTCCACCAGCAGAGGTATCGACTAAGTGGTAACAAATAACTAAATTCCGAGGTAACTGTTAATTTAGTTTCTGCATACTCGTATTCTCTTTAGTGCAAATTAAATCTAAACGTTTGGAAGACCTTGGACTAAAAGATGTTAGAAAACAGAGAGAACAAATGACCAATGAGATCTTAAAGTAAAGCCAAAATCTTCTAAGGACAGAGCTTTGCATGAGGGAGATACTCCTTAGTTTTCAAATTATTTTCCAAAAATTTAGATATTGCATGTAAGGTACCAAATAGAATCGGCTTTCGGGCCAGCACCATATACTGGCTTCTGGGCTGGTGAAAATACTGGGGGATTACGGTTTCATGTAGCCTTTAAGCTTTGATTTTTTCATGTGTCTGTTTTTGCAGAGATTCACATCTTGTTTGCAAAGTTTTACTGAAAAAGTGTGAAATGACAGATATATAAACCTATACTTCTTTGGAACCTTGGATAAATTTCTTTAAATTGCATAAACATCAGTATCATTCTGACAATATACATGCTGTATGTTTCCATGGAAACCTTTGCAAAAGTTGAAAAAGTACCCCAAAATTTGCAAAAATTTGCAAAAAACAGTGCCAATGCATAAGCCCCCCCTCAACGTATACGTTATAAACCACTATGTTAGCATGAAAGCCCTTCACAAACATTTGGATTTATCAATGGGACTGACAGTCTGCCAGCCGTAACATCCACTGTGATGTCGTTACCTCTTCTTTTGAATGATATTTTCACTAATATTAAGCGTTTTGTTTGCTGCTCTATTCAACTCGTAGCTGACACAGTGAAAATATGTTTTAGCTTTATTACATTGCCTTATTTTTTTACGTGGTGCAAGGGAGACATTTTTTGTAGCTTCAAACTTGCCACCACAAAAGTCATGGCGACAACGGAAATTCTACACCGTTTGACGTCATGTTTTGAACAAACAAATCGACACATCCGTAAATGATGCAAAAGAATTATATTTATAATGTTATGAATTCAATTTGCATTTCAACCGCTCCAAAAATTAAAAGTCATCACTACAGAAGTTTTACGGTCGACATCACGATCATGTGGATCGCTATGGGATATCTGTTTCCCAAATGACAACAGATCTTTACTTTTACAACTAAAGTTTGATTTGACTTTACCACCGGAGTTGACATGTTCAACACGACGGGTGTTTTATAAAAAGCAGGAGATGCTAACTCTACCGGGATACCTGATTTCACCAATGGTTTTTATTGGGTTCGTGTTGTTCATCTGTGTGAGTTTCATTTTTGTCCTGTACTCAACTGTTGTCCTGGTTTCTTAGTGTTTCCGATGTTGCAGTTGTCCATGGATTGTTCGCATTTCAACTGGCAGTTTGATTCTAACTTACTTTACCTTTAGTTATTAAGTAACTCTAATTTATACCCCCATCACCATAGGCCACCATCGCACTGCGACTAGGAATAAAATTAGGATTGTTGTCCGGTCGGGGCAATCGTACTACGGTCAAATTCAGATGATAGAAAGTTCTACAAGGTCGTGCTTGGTCGTAGAACAATTTTGAAAAAACTCGTAGTACGATTGTGGCCAAATTTTGTCGTTGTAAAGTCGTATGAAGGAAAAGTCTTGGTAAGATCTTCACTATCGTGATAGCATCGTAGTTGGGTCGTGAGATGGAAGCCGAGAATACAATGCTCCTATGATCTCATTTCGACTATCCCGATTCTACTGAGACTGTTCCACTTATCTGCTACGATCACAACACGATTGATATAGTGCTTTTTGTCCCAAATTTGCTTTTTGTCCGATTTTCCTTTTCGACCGAAAATTTTGCTTTTTATTCGATATTTTATGCGTTTAGTCCGTCGCTTTTTGTCCGAAAATTTTGCTTAATGTCCGAATTTTTTGCGTTAGGTCCGTCGCTTTTTGTCCGAGATTTTTGTGTTTAGTCCGTCACTTGTCCAATCGCTTTTCGTCCGATATTTTATTGTTTAGTCCGTTGTTTTATGCAACTGAGACTGACAATTTTGCCTTTTGTCCGATTAATACACAAAGCAGGTTCAATAATTACAAAACCATTGAGACAATGCATGAGGCTATTCTATGCGTGGCAACAAATACACAGTGTGGTTAAAAGTCATATTCGGGGTGTGTCATTTGCATTTCATTTTCCCAAATCAAATATAGAGGTATGAATTTTGTATGATGCTGATGGTGCTGCATCAAAGGTATATTAGATAAAGGTAATACTTAAGGTGGGGATTAATTGATGATATAAGTTTTTCATTTGCAGGAATGAAATTTATATTTTTGTCTGTAAAACTGAAACTAAAATGAAGAGTTTTGGCTATTTTTTTTGACTAGTGCGTGAATGAACCTGATCTCTCACGAATAAAAGAATAAACTTCACCATCCTCCGGCCATGTTGGAAAATATCAGAACCAAAAGTATGTACCTCTTAAATATCATTGACGTCGAGCTGACATAAAATCCATTTGATTCCCTACAAGATCTAGATGCATACACCATAGTGCCCAATGTTAAATATGTTCCCCGTTTGCAGCTATGTTGCATGATGGATCTGCTATAAAGTAACAAAATTTTCCTACAATTATTACGTTATTAAACAGAAATCGCAAAGGTTCTGCGGAACCTCTTGTTTTTGCTCCTAACTGAACTATCTTTATAATTTGGCATACATTAAGATGTACTGCAGTTCCAAAATATGCTTCTTTTCCCCATACAATTATAGTCCGACTGGATACGTTATAAATAGTAACCTAGATATCGTAGACAACCTAAAACTACGAGATATCCTCTCCAAAGGTTCCAAATTCCGTGAACAGCAGAACATCAACTGCAAGTACAACTTCATAACTTTGATGGATGCAGTTGAGGACTATGCTAGGAAATGAGCACATAAAGAAAAAGAGGACGTTTAGACATTTTCCAAGTGGATCAGGTCCATAAAGTCATTAATTGTGGATCGCATACGTCACTTGAAAACAACAATGAAATCCAGAAATACCAGTATATTTGAAGATAACCCCGTGAATCCCACTCTGACCAACCTACATGAAAATTACGTCGTTGTCCCTGCAGACAATGCTTCTAACAAAATGCTTAATCGCTTGTAATAAACACTATCTCGACTGCCTTGTTAAGGAAATTGGCAACTTCAGTTCATCTGCAAATCCTACTTATATCCCTTTGACTATATAGATTTTCATGATTGACCCATAATGTGACGGGTGCAGGACATGTTTACCTTTCCGGAGCACCTTATGTCACTCTCAGTCTCATTAGAGGTCACACTGTAATTGCCTTGGTTTTATAAATTGTGTTTTTTTTTATTTCTGTTCTTTGTGGCTGTCAATCGTCATTGTGTTCTGTGTTCTCGTTTTTGCCATATGTTTTGAATTCGATTTTGGAAATACCACTCCTTTGTTCTTTCGGTATTCTACTGTAGTTGTTTTTATTAGAGGTTAAAAGATCTCATGTCATAAAATACATAATATATTTCCTGTATGTAAATGGTGATGGGTAAATGTCGGTCACAATTACCTAATTTGTATTGAATACAGGTACATCTGTATACCAGATGATATGATCTCAGGTTATTACATACACAAAAAGTGTATAAAACGGAAATGTTAACCAAAGTCGGTGATGCGTAAAAAGTAGGTCAGAGTAAATTTATTTGTATTGGATGCTTGCTTGCTCGCCATAGTAAATCTCTATCTAGGATCACATGATCCCAAGTCAAATACACACAATACGTACAATGCAATACTTTTACTTAGTCAGTCCTGCGTAAAAAAACAGGTCAAATATATCTTATTCTGTGTGGTATGTGTGTCATATCATTATAATAAAGATTTTTTGGGATATTTAAGTTTCTGCTTCTTTTTGTCCGTCCGCACATAAGTACTACTTTCGTATAGTAAATCCTCTTGCAGGTTTACACCGAGAGACCTGAAATTTTGCAGGGTTTTTCTATATACATGGAATATGTGCACCTCTTATTTTTGCTGCAATTTATGAATTTTTGTAGATTTAACAAATATTTTAACTATGTCACTTTTCAACAATATGCGATAGGCAGGGTACCCATTTTTTGTAATCAACTCCTCTCTCGGTTTTTCATCAAGAGATCTAAAATTCTGCAGAGTGTGCACCTACTATTTAGCTGACATGTATGATTTCTTCGGACTTTAAGTCATCTTTCAACAATATTCTATAGGCTAGGCCCCGTTTTGTTAATCAATACCTCTCACAGCTTTTAACCAATAGATCTGAAATTATTCAGAGTGTTTCTAAATACATTGAACATGTGCGGTTCCTATTTTGGTCACATTCTGTAATTTTTTTCTGAATTTGAGGGGTAGTTCAATTAATCATTTTTGGACAAAATTCATGATAAGATACCTATTATGTGTACTACACACAATTCTTCATCTCATGAGTTTAACAGAAACTCATTGAATGCTGATGTTTGTATGTATTTGTACTCACATTTGCTCTAGGAAAGTCTATTTTAGTTCAGTATACTTAGCTTTCCTAACATTAAAAACTGGTTTTTGCAAAGGAAAATTAAGTTTCTCTGGTGAACCCATTTTGCTCATTGGATTCTGAGCTTTTTATGTATAACTGAGAGAAAACTGTATTAAAAATTGCGATTAGTCCTAGCAATCTTGGTTTTTGTCCTCCAGGAAACCTACTTTTAGACGGCAAAACAGGTTTCTGTACATTTTTGGTTATACTCTTGTATTATGTCCATCTCCATATTTTATGGACGCTAATCATAATCGAACACTTTTGATTTGATTGCAAACAAACCTGACAAGAGTCGTTGACCTTGAATGTCTTGTGCATGTTTTGTTTAAATGCTTGACACTTTTTTCGAAAAGTAATGGCACTTTCTTGCCTTTAGTTTTTTTAAATGAATTTGTGGATGGCATTTCTCTTACATATCTAATCTTATTACAAGTAAACCAAAAAGGATTGCTGATCACATTGCACACATGGTCAAACTGTGCTAAAAAATTGCTGCAAACTTTCTTTTTCACACGACCATTTTGCTTAAATTTTGGAAAATTAAGCGGCTTGTGCCATTTCATTTTCACTGGCAATGAAAGGATATATAGTAAATGCACAGTCTGTACAAATGCATGGTGATTTCAAGATGAAGAACAACATTGTTCCCTTGCTTGGCTTTAACATGGATTTCAGAGATCCTGTGCATTTACTCCGTATTTTAAAATTGTTAGGGACAGATTGGAGTTTCTCTCTCCTGCAGTATGGAATCGCAATAAAAAGATTCCCCGTGCGAGGATGTTACCTCTCAACATTTCAGTAATGGTGTTTTTGTTCTTGAGACCATTTCTGATATGGATGCACTGTCATACTTCAAATAGTTGCATTGAAATTTTCTGGCGATGTGCAATGATTTTAATATGCCATGTTTTTGAAATAGACTAAATAAGTGCACTGTGATTGTTTATATGTTGTGATTGTCTTCCTGTACTCTTAATGTAGGTCAACGATTGACAGTGATTCTAAGATAACTTTGCCAGTTTTTTCTAAGTTGTTGACGATCCGGCATCCCTGGATAGAAGAAAAGATACACGGACGTAGTTTTGATCGACATAAATAAATGAATTCAGCACATGCCTATGGTAGGGGCCGTCATGAAGTTACTATGACTTTTGAAAAATGCCGATGTTACTTCAAGATGCAGAACGCCATTGCCTTTTTTACCATGTATTTGTAGAGAGTTTGTCTTATGTACAATTACTTGACATTTTCTCATTGTTTATAGTAAAACAAGGGATATGGAACAACGCTTTTATTTTTTGATCTTCAACCTGGATTCATCATCTTTCAAAATTCAATTACCGATATGTTTTCCCCTCATTTGAAGGCGAGACATGTTTTGTTCCATTGCAAACTTTGTGGACACCTCTTTCTCTCACATCAAAATGTATGTGTTCAGATTGCATCCAAAAATAATATTACTGGAAATTTATTATTTATTTTGTCCAACCCATCTCAGGAAATGGGACCAAAAAGTCGTTCGATTGGGTGTTTGAAAATATTGGACGGTATAATTTGATCAATTACCATTGAGTTTGGATAATTCAACATATTTGACGGAACAAAATTTGGTCAAAACAGTTCATTCATGGTCCCTTTTAAAAATGTTATCTGACAGGTCACTACCTCGTCCAGCGTGAAAGATTGGCACGCATAGAATAGCCTCATACATTATCTCAATTGTTTGTAATTACTGAACATTCTTTGTGGTACGAAAAGGCAAAATTGTCAGCCTCAGTTGCATAAATCAACGGTCTTAAATGCAAAAATATCGGACAAAAAGCGACGGACTAAACGCAAAAGTTTCGGACGAAAGGCAAATCGGACAGTCACCGAATTCGTTTTCTCTGTGGGAAACGAAAAAGTTGTCAACTTCAATAAAAAATACGTCGAAAAAGGCTGACATCGTAGATATGGACTAACGACGTCCCGACCATTTGAAATGAAAAATTGACGTTTTAGTAATACACACATAATGGCAGTTTGTTTAAAAAAAATACTCATTTATAATTACTTGAATATTTAAGCAAATGTAAACGAGGCTACAACAACTTAACATATTCTTTTATAGGCAGTATTGTCATTTCGGCAATTTATGCCTCGAGAATAGCGTATTGGCCATGGTACAAGAAAATATTAAACGAATGACTAAAGCCAATCGTGGAGTTATCCTTACCGTTTCTGTTTCTTATTTTAATGTACTAAATTTCATCTAAATAATCAACGTGTAAACATGAGAAATATATAATATCGTATACATTTATTAAGCATTTTTTAACAAATATGATTGACGCCAAATTTTCTAGTATTTTGTCAACCCCGGTGTCCAATAAAAAGTTTCGAATTCACCGATGATACGTCGTCTTTACCGTTTCTTTGTTGTCTGTAAGTGGGTCATTTGTAGACCGGACTTGGCTATCTTTCTTGGCATAGATTTGGAAATAACGAATACCGATATTGCAGAAAAAGATGACAATCGGACATTGAATCTATTTGTTTCCTTTAAACTATGTTACAGGCTATCTTGGACATATTTTATAGAAAAACTATGTTCAAGAATTCGTTTCTGGAACAATGGACTGCTGGATATATTTGTTACCCTTCACTTTCCTTTTAGGGAGTAAGTTTCTGAAAAGGGAGTGTATTAAGAAGGTCGATAATTTTTTTATCAATAGTCTTGCATCAAACTTAATTTCCGAAATGGCCATACATCTCATTAAAATTATTGCAATCTGAGTAAACGCATTTGTTATGGTCTCGTGTCCATTTACTCCATATCCTTTTTAAAATATTGCCATTATGTTGACCTAGTAATCTCTTTTCTGATATATTGGTGATTGAAAATTTGGCAAGAAACTGAATCCCTCTGAATTTTTCATAGGTTTAACATTAGTTAGGTTTTACCATAGATGAATGAAACAAAATAAATAGGATTCAATGAAATGTTTACAGAATGCTCATATAGATGTAATGATTGAAATCATGAGGATGACTTTTTGTAAGTTGTAAATATGGCCGTGGCCAACACAGAATCGACAGTGACATGAGTTGAAACCTTGTCAGAACTATTTAATGTCTTTGTTTTTCCTACATTAAACTCATTTAGGAAAAAAATGTAAAGCGCTAGATATGTATGACCCTGGCCGGAGGGTGTCGGGCTACTGCCTGTATATTGTTTGGTTTGAGTATGAGTAAAGGTTTATTTTTTGCCATCTTGCTGTATTAAACAGGGTATTTTTTTATTTTTTATTTTTTGGCTGCATAAAGAGGGTATTTTATATCCAAGATATACTGATACAAGCGTTCTGCAATTACGCTAAATAAGTTGAGCTTCGTTCTGCAATTACGCTAAATAAGTTGAGCTTCTTTCTCTTGCCAATCAATCCTTACAGAACACTTTTTATTACTTTTTGTTGGCTTTTTTTTCTTTCATTGCTTGCAGACTGGTGAAAAAAGCTTTGAATTCCTTTTTGAAACTCTCTTGGTTGTTTCAGTCAATTGCTTGACTCCCAGCTAGGTGCCACTATGGGCTCGATTTATTACTCGTATATATTGTTCATAAAAAGAAGTCTTTTCACTTTTCCTCCTTTGTAAACACAATAAAAGATTTCTGTCTGCTTATTTTTCTTTCATAATTAAATCTAATATGTCTTAGACCCTCTATGGCCAGGGTCATACACAGGTGTTTCATCGTTTCATCATATTTAAGCGAACATACATTGTATTGAAAATCAATAAACTGATTTAGATGGTTGATGTATATGTATTTTTTTATTTATAATATATCTCCTCGTTCACTTATTTTCATGTTTGTATGTAATTTAACGTTAGAACTGTTATTTCTATAGCGCCTTCACATTTTCACGTTTCAGAATTAAAAGGGAAAAATAAAGAAACTAAGTTTCAACTCATGTCACGTTGATTCTGGTTCATAAACAGGTTGGGCTTAAGCCCAATTGGGATATTATCGTAATATCCCAATTTGGATATATTACAGTAACTAGTTATTTCTTAATTATATTTTAGGGGTTTATTGTCGCATCATCATACATGAATATTATAAATCTTTAGGGCTAGAACTTCTGTTGTCAAAAGGATGCTGCGAATTTTCTGCAGTTCAATTTATGATTTAAAAGAATCAGACGCTTTAATTTTTAGTTAACTTAAGCTTTAAGGAAATAACAGCCATTCTTTGCCGCTTCTCTCAAAGAAAGCTCTATCGGTATTCGAATTAAGCAAACCTTGGTAGTTTGAGGAAGATAGTTTTTGATTATCAAAGAAATGAAGTAGGGAAAAAGTCAAATTAAAATGACTTTTGATTTCTTCTAGAGTGTTCTCCCGTTGACCATACATTGAAACACGCTAGGAAAGTTGGATGAAGCAGTGATGTTTAAAACTTCAACATCTTTGCATATTTATTTTTACAAACTAAGCTTCTGTTCAATTAAATTGTATTTTCACAGACGTCTCGCGTCTCCTGCCTTGAAAATCTAACCAGTTACAATCATGATGATCCTTAATTTTGACAGAATAAAATGTATGATTTTACGTTCTTAAAATATCTCAGAGTCTGCTGATGAAATGCAGCATCATCGAGAAGACAATGATATATCATTTGATGACTTAAACCATTAAGTTTCTCAAGTTTTTTGTTTCATTACGCGCCAGTGAAATGTGAAGAAATAATCCATAAAAAAAACTGACCAAGTATCCCAATTGGGCTTATCCCCAACCTGTTCAACAATAGCGTTTTACACCCGGGTTTTACATCAAACTCGTCTGATTTAATTGAAAGCCTACACATTACATAGCATAAGCGACGAGTAATATACAGTTGTAAATGCTTAAATGAAAATTCCGCCGAGCACAGCATGATATGACTACAGCATGTTTACCACTGAAATTTGAACAAGCCTAATTTAAAGTGAATGTGGACACAGTAAAGAGCTTGACATGAACACAATGTAAAGTTTGAAATTACATCTATATTAACACACAATAGGGAAAATTGAAATCCCTTATGTATTGAAAATAGTAAGAGCTATGCAAACTGCATTGACTCATAATTAAATGTTACATCAAAAGGAATCCAAAGAAAAGTTCCAATTGAAACCAAACGAGAAATAAAAAATTGTATGTAATTTGCACATTTGCAAAATAATCTATAAAAAGCTGACCAAGTATCCCAATTGGGATATAACGATAAATCCCAATTGTGATATAATATCCAAATTGGGAAATAGAATCCCAATCGGGCCTATCCCCAACCTGAAAACCCACTAGACGTCGTATCTTATTTAAGATGCGGATTGAGCAATGCACATCAATCTTAATTTGCTTACTGTAAAATAACATTCCATTTTTTTATAATATTTACACATACGGTATAGAAAAAAATACAGTATGCGAAAGTCTAAAAACGTAATCAAAAAACTAAAAGTAAGTTGGTCTGAGTAGTAATGACAGGGGAATTAATTAATCTAAAATTGATACAGTTCATGAATTACATTTTACAAAATAAAACACATATTATTTTTCAATTGAAGTTATATTGTTTGAGATGTCCACATTTTTGTTTTTAAATGACACATGCGTTAGATTTTATCTTCCGAGGCGAAAACACGAAAACGCGAAAATGCGAAAATGCGAAAACGCGAAAACGTGAAAATGCGAAAACGCAAAAATGCGAAAGCGCGAAAATGGGAAAAAGCGAGAACGCGAAAATGCGAAAAAACGAAAACGCGAAATGGCCGCATCTGGCCACCATAAAAAATAGAAACATATTGTCGATATACTAAAACATAGAAATATAGCGTCAATAAACGTAAAATAAGAAACAACGCTAAAATACACTGAATATTCTTATAATCACGTGAGTGTTTTAGCAAATGAAATTGATAGAAACTTTAACCATATTTCATATATACACATACATGTATTAAATGTCAAAACGTATAAATATGAATGAAAAACAAAAGACAGGGGTACGGATGGGCCCATCTTTCCATATTGGTTATCTAAGGGGGCGGCTGTTTTCCACAATTACAATGCTTAGGTATTAATATCAGATGAAATGATCTCAAACCTAAGTGGCTCAAGTGAAAGGTGGCTGTTAAGTTGTCTGTTTTAACCACCTTCCAACAGGAATGGAAAACACTGTAGTAGTTTATGTACGTTTGAACGCTGACAACTCAGTCATTACCACAAAGTCTATTTATTTGTGAATGACTTAATTACTCGACTAATTATTTGAACAGCTACATGTCGGCATAGGCATTTCAATTTTGAAAGGTATTTTTGTAAATTTCACTCCTTATTCCTTCGGTATTCTACTGCCGTTTTTTCCATTTTTATAAATGTATATGGAGTAAATGAACATGAGACAAAGTCTCTACAAATAAAAGGTGAAATCAATCAATTAAACAACACTTTCATTGTTGTTCTTCACGATAAGGCCTTTAAAAATTAATTTTGCTTATAGGTCATATTAAGTTAAACAAGACCCCTAGCAGTGGTTTGACTGGAATCGATTACTAAATGTGGAACAACAATACACATGCTACATTAGAATTGTTTTTACGTAGGATTCGGGATCGTAACAAATATAAAATTCACTGGCAAGGTTTTCTTGGCCGCTGTTATCAAATGCTCCACAAAAACAATCACAATATACAAACAACCAAAGTGCACTCATCGAGACAATTGAACGAAAACTTGGGGTAATGAAATTATAAGATGCGAGAAATGTATTCGTGAACGAACATAAAAAAACTTGTGCAATGTTCTTTCGAGTTCTTTTATCCGTTGCCGGTGTTCTATAGCCATTTTCCCATGCCAGTTTTTCCGGGGGAAAGATTAGCATATGCGAATTCCCCCCCCCGGAAAATTAGGCATGTTCTCAAATTTCCCCCTTACTGAACACGGGGGAAAAATGAGATCATTTCCATTTTTCCCCTTTCGATTTTAAAGATGCTCATTTTCCCCCTAATACTAAAACGTCGGCGACATAATTAATATCATGAAAACCGCTCTCTAAATGTGTTGTGGAATCAGTCAGACACAACCCCAACACACACACACACACACACACACAAATGAAATAAAATTTGACTAAAAAGAAAAGAAAAATGAAAGAATTTAAGTGACGAAATTTCAACGGATGTTTTAAATCGTTAATCTAAGCTCAGACAGAGTGATAGGTCAGGATTTATAGAAAAATGGACAAGTAATCTTGTTGTGGGGGAAAAACTAGCATGGGGGAAAGATGGCAATACGTATACATATTGCCAGTTTTCCGTGGGGGAAAACTGATAATGATCTCAATTTTCCCCGGGGGAAAATTAGATCGTTCTCATTTTCCCCCGGGGAAAATCTAGCATGGGGGAAAATGACAATATAACGCCAGACCAAAAGACCATTAAAAGACAATCATAGTTACTACTACTAGCTATTCTGTTAGGACCTGTAATTCTCGTTTATTTTTTCAATAGAACTGAATTTTATGTCAACTTCAGATTTGTTGTCATGTGTACTATTTAATTCCAATGATATATCAACATAAAGGATATAGTATGTCATCTATAAGTCTTGGCTTCTGGGTATAGAATGACGTCTTATTTTTTTATGGATTACATGATTTTTAATTAGTGCATTTTTGTAGGCCAACATTTAATATACATTCAGTATAAATGCATACCTGCCAACGCTGACGATTTAAGCATGTTTTTGACGATTTTGATGTTCTTTTGACGATTTCACGAAGGAAAATTCGGGTAAAAACCCGATTTTGAAAAAATTCACACGAAAAAGTGTTTGTTTACACGATTTTGGCTGTTGAACGGGAGATAATCCAAATTGTCGAAACGGAGTTAACCAGATTCTCGGCATTAGCCAATCAAAATCGGATTTACATGCCGTATTCGAGTGATAAAATGTGAAAAATTTAATGAAGTTGCCGTATGCGTTTGTCTAGTACAAAGTTTTTAAAGAATTTAGTGTAATTTTGACATGACGTTTGATAAATATAGATTACACCAAAAGATCCCGTTCATTACCATATTTTATCCACTCGAGATAGTTAAATTTTATAATTTTAATTGCGAGGCTTGCCGAGCATTTTAAAATTTTAAAATTTAACTATCGAGTAACATAGAATATGGTAATAACCGGGATAAAGTGATGTAATCTTTTTCTCTAATGATAAATGATAAACACCGAGAATTGTATTCCGAATAGATTTGGCGGGAAATAGCACGGGGCTTTATTCAACATATGTTGAATATAGAAAATTTATCTAATTGGTCAAAGCCGGTTTAAACTTGAAATATCATTAGAGAAATGGATTTAACTGTTTTGTTCACGTAACTTATTCAAAAATCACATAAGGAAAATCCTTCCAAACTTCACATTGTTCTTTTTTTTATATTTTAAATGGCCAATTTAAATTCAAGATTTAAAGATATTAATCTTTTCTTAGTCTTATGACTTGTGATGAATCAATAAAATATCACTACCGTTTTTCATAGGATGCCCTTGTTTCATGAACAACCAAATACCAAACTTACTGAAAATAAAGTTTCTGCATATGACTCCTTCTCAACAACCTATATCGACCGGTGCAGAATGATCCTTAGTTGATTATGGTCGTTTTAATATTAATTGCTTGTTGCCAAATACAAGCATTTCTCTCTATATTCTTTCATTTCATAAAAAGAATGATATAAGCCGAGATGGGACACCTGTATCCATGAGCAAATGCGAAAAATCTGTATCTTTCATTTTTGAGACGCAATTTTTAGCGATGTGACATTTACTTGTCCAACACTAGTACAAGACAAGAAAGTCACACGTTGTTTACCGGCAAATATCATTTGTACACATAAGGGTTTGTAGTCCGTATCTGTCCTCATTAGTGACCATAATTAAAGAATAATTGAAATTTCATAAAGTTTACCGAAGTGTTTTTTTTTCAAATGGGTTTATACCAAAAATAAAAAAAAGGAAAAACAATATCCACGTGCAAAACCATAACCCATTTTGCATGTGTATTTAATGAAAGTCGTATGAATTTCATACTCCCTTAATTGGTATTATTTTGAAAAAAATGAGGAATAGTTAGTTATCGATAAGTTGCATTTGTCAATGTAACCAGAATGCTTCCGGAATATATATGTTATCTATCAGGCCATGTGATTCTCGTTTAATTTTTAAACTTCATGTTCTTAAGTTGAATTTTCACGTAAAATTTGTGATAAGATTCAAACAAAAATTTGAAATTCATATTTCTCGGATAAAACTCTCGTTGTCACAGGACGAAACTGTGGATGAAGATACTATGCATAATAAGCTGTTTCAGAAACTTAAGCTTTGTGGGTAGTGTGTGTATCAAAATATTTTGATTTGGAAAAAAACGCAAGCAGCGTAATGTTATTTGTTGAAAATCGATTATCTCTACATCAGGTTTAAATAGATTTTCCGTACATCAAAATTTGAACACAGTCACTGTACCCAGAATTTCTCAGTTTCAAAAGAAAGACAGTCATATTAGATTCGAAATTATTATGTAAATATCAATGTGAATTGACTTTCTTCAAATCTGCTGCCGAAATATGACTTAATATAATTCAAATATAAACGTTCATCCAAAAGTCCAATTCTGGAATGTTTCGGTTAAAAGAATGGCGGGTCAAAGATGTCAAACGGCATAAAAATGGCGTTCCTGTATATGCGGGGAAAGGAAATCAGTTATTCTGTCATCATATAAAAGGTGTTTACGATTGGATAACAGCTGAACATATTATATATCAACAATTACCCCAGGTGGATATTTCCAACAAGGAGTAGGTGCAGTAACGGCCTTATTTGGCCTCAAAAAATCAGATTGCTGAAATTCACATCATTTTTTGTTGAAACGTTCTTTGGATATTGGTTAACAGTTTACTGGAAGATTACTGAAGTATTGATGTATATTACAGAGTTTTTCAGTGTTGAAAATGGGACAAATTGCAAATTCTGTCGAAAAATGACAAATTTTACCAATTTTGACTATTTTTTCTTAAGATTAAACATAGAGCGCATGCAAGAAACACAAAAATATTTATATGGGAGGTCCAACGCATCTGTACTAACAAGCTGGTAAATTATCTAATTAGTTCATGAATGTGCTCCATATTTCCGATTAGGAAAACCGTTCGAAAATATGCCAAATTCCTTGTATTTCTATGAAAACGTTCAAAAGTAGCTTAAACATGACGTCAGAACTGTACCTATTGTGACGTCGTGGCTTCTAAATTTTGAATTTTTTCCTTATAGGGATCTGAACTCTAAAACAAACATAAAAGAAAATCTTCAGGTGCAACTTAAAAAATCACCGAAATTTAGGGCCAAATCAGCCTCTTATCGCACCTTGTCCTTTATTCTATTTTAAGAAAATAAAAAAATATGAAAATTCCTTGATAAAGCGTAAGTGACTTCGGACGCCGGTTCCCATTAGAATTTTGGGTTAAATGTTGACAAGTACCGAAAAACTAGAATTTTACTATAACTAATCCGAGATTCTGATTATCGCAAACTATTCAACGAATGATCGAATAACGCAGTAATTCTCAATCTTTCACCGCTATCTATATAATAAAGTGGACTATCGTCTATTGTCAATGTAATTATTATGTTGTTGTATGTTATAATATGTACATAGATGTTTTTTTGTTAGAAAGTCTTTTTTTACATAATAAAGATATTATTGTGGCATAATGGAATTAATCAATCATATATTAGGCACATTGATACATTAATACATTAATACATTTAATTTAACAAAATTTTAAAATACGTAGAAAAATCTGAAATGAAGTGTCACGCTAGAAATGTAAACTCCTGTTCCACTATTTGACGTCATGACGTCAATAATTTCAGATTTCAAATGAGATCATTCCACAAGTTGTGTTATAACATTGACTAGAATATTTTTGTGACTTTAAAATGAAGAAGAAAAATGGTTTCTTTTTTATTTCCCCCTGTTAAATACCTTTACTCTTCAAATGTCTTTTTAAATACTCTTTCCCAGTTTAAATTTTTACATTAGAATTTACTGTCAATATTCAAATTAGAATTTTTTAAATAAAAAAGAAAAAACAGCATTCTTTTGCTCAGTACTTCAGTAGTCTGATGAATTAAAAGAGAATAAATTTCCATCATAACTCTTACTGGCAGAAGGGAGCACCAAAAATACTAACAAAGGAAAATAACTGGTGTAAAATATTCGTCTAAATCTGTTCTGCAACATTGTTTTTAACTAACAAATGGACGCATGAACATGAAAAAAACATATCACGTAGCTACTGTCATTTGGAATTATTTTATTTTTAATCTATATCTCATGTCGAAAAAAATAAAATTACTCGTTGTGGGATGGTTCGGTTTATTACCCCGTTGTTTACCCCGTTGTTGACGATTAAGGACAGCATCCTTTTTACTGGTATATATAATAAATATACATTGGTAAAGTAGAAAGTTTCAATATAGTAAAATATAGGAAAGCACAACATACTCTGACTATTTTTATACCATTTTTGCAATCAGGTCTACACAGACGGCAAAATCAATTACCAAAGCTGTGACATTATATGCATTCACTATACATACGGCATTTTTCTAAAGTGAAACATAACTTCTTTGTGAAAGGTATTCTTCCTTGCAAGTTGATAAAAAAATATAATATAATGTTCTCTCTTTAATGTATCAACAAATTTTTTCTGATCAAAATAACTTAAGTATTAAACATGGTAGGTATGCAGTATTTTCCACCAAGTGCTGAATCTTCATGTGCATTTCATCTGAAAAGAAATACATAACCTATGAGTATTGAGGATAAAAAAAAATTTAAGTCACAACAAATCCGTGAAATGTTTATCTTCTGATTTAAGAGAAAGAAATGATAAATATGGTAGAATTTCTGATCGACAATATATTTGTTCAGTTTGAAGGACTTCTTTTTCAAAAGACCATCAAAATTCCAATAGGCACAAACTGTGCACCTCTTTTAGGCTTTCTGTTTCCCTACTCTTATGAGGCTGAATTCATTGAAGGGATTCCTCAAAATGAAGAAAAAAAAACGGGACCAGTCCTTAATTTGAGCTTCCGTTATGTGGATGATATTTTATCACTAAACAACCCTCGCTTTGATCTTATTTATCCTAAAGAGTTTGAAATTAAGGATACTACAGATACTTCCACATCGGCCTCGTTTCTTGACCTTCATCTTGAAATTGACAACAGAGGTACATTACAAAGTAGGCCGTGTGACAAACGCAGTGACTTCATTTTTCCAATAGTCAACTTCCCTTTTCTTTGTAGCAACATTCCAAAGGCACAAGCATATGGAAATAACAGCTGTAAACTTAAATTCATCACTACAGAAGTTTTATGGTCGAAATCAAGATCTTCTGGATCGCTATTTGATATCTGTTTCCAAGATGACAACAAATATTTCCCTCTACAACTTAAGTTTGTTTTTCCTCTGTAGGATTTGACTTTACTACCGGAGTTGATATTTTCAACACCGCGGGGGTCTTATGCGAAGCAAGAGATGCCTACTCTACCGGTACATCTGATCTCACCCATTGTTTTTATTGGGTCCGTCTTGTTCATCTGTATGTGTGTCTTCATTTTTCTTTTTGGTCACGTACTCAACGGGTGCCATTGTTACTTAGTGTTTCCGATGTTGCCATTGTCCATGGATTGTTCGTTATTTTGATAGACGTTTCGGTTCTCATTACTTTAACGTCTAACATTTCTGTTCGAATTAAAAATCTAACTATGATCAACTTTTCACTTCAGTGTACAGACATTTGCCTATGTTTGTTAGGCTGTTATAACCTGCCCTTTCAGTCAATTCTTTTGTATATGCCCGAAAACTAAAAGTCGAAAGTTTATCGTGTCTGAATATGAAAAAATGGTATAAAACAATAGTAAACAATAAAAGGCTATGGAAAAAATACACATAAAATAGTTCTCTGCAAACATAATTTAGTCCAGGCAATGAAACAACACTTTTATTTTTGATCGTCATTTGATGTTTTCAACAACGAGCTTTGCTCATACATCATAGTAAGTACAAGTAGGTCCCTAGCGGATCATTTTCTTTTGAACTTATGATGAGAGAGCTTATTTTGCACTTCTTAAAATGCATCCATTTATCGAAAGGTGTACTGTTGACAGGTTATATTTATTTATTTTATTTATCTTATTTATTTATTTATTATTTTTTTTTTTTGGCTTCATTTTTATTTGTTTTTTCATGTATTTCTTATGTTCTTTTTTGTGTGTGTTTGTTTTTGTTCTTGATGTCTTTTTATATCTCCCCTCCTCAGAGAGGTGGGAGATATATTGTTTTTACTCTTGGGTTCCGTTACCAAATTTGTGTTCGCTTGTTTGTGAAACCACTGCACTCACGATATCCAAATTTCAGGATATATCAGTTTTCATGATCTATGTCCATGTACTTTTATGTACTAATTAGTCAAACTGTAAATGAGATATTTGCTGATTGAAATTGTTACTTAAAAAAGTATTTGTACTGATAACA
>MJUU01025137.1:60074-82263 GCA_002080025.1 Modiolus philippinarum
TTGAAATTAAGGATACTACAGATACTTCCACATCGGCCTCGTTTCTTGACCTTCATCTTGAAATTGACAACAGAGGTACATTACAAAGTAGGCCGTATGACAAACGCAGTGACTTCATTTTTCCAATAGTCAACTTCCCTTTCCTTTGTAGCAACATTCAAAAGGCACAAGCATATGGAAATAACAGCTGTAAACTTTAATTCATCACTACAGAAGTTTTATGGTCGAAATCACGATCTTCTGGATCGCTATTTGATATCTGTTTCCAAGATGACAGCAAACATTTCCCTCTACAACTTAAGTTTGTTTTTCCTCTATAGGATTTGACTTTACTACCGGAGTT
This sequence comes from Modiolus philippinarum, assembly GCA_002080025.1. NCBI lineage: Eukaryota > Metazoa > Mollusca > Bivalvia > Mytilida > Modiolidae > Modiolus > Modiolus philippinarum. Next base: position 60,418 of record MJUU01025137.1, read on the forward strand.
GATATTTTCAACACCGCGGGGGTCTTATGCGAAGCAAGAGATGCTTACTCTACTCTTACTCATCTGATCTCACCCATTGTTTTTATTGGGTCCGTGTTGTGCATCTGTATGTGTGTCTTCATTTTTCTTTTTTGTCACGTACTCAAGGGGTGCCATTGTTTCTTAGTGATTCCGATGTTGCCATTGTCCATGGATTGTTCGTTATTTTGATTGACGGTTCGGTTCTCACTTACTTTAACGTCTAAAATTTCTGTTCGAATCAAGAATCTAACTATGGTCAACTTTTCACTTCAGTGTAAAGACATTTGCCTATGTTTGGTAGGCTGTTATAACCTGCCCTTTCAGTCAATTCTTTTGTATATGCCCGAAAACTAATAGTTGAAAGTTTATCGTGTCTAAATATGAAAAAAAATGGTATAAAACAATAGTAAACAATAAAAGGCTATGGAAAAAATACACATAAAATAGTTCTCTGCAAACATAATTTAGGCCCAGGCAATGAAACAACACTTTTATTTTTGATCGTCATTTGATGTTTTCAACAACGAGCTTTGCTCATAGTAAGTACAAGTAGGTCCCTAGCGGATCATTTTCTTTTGAACTTATGATGAAAGAGCTTATTTTGCACTTCTTAAAATGCATCCATTTATCGAAAGGTGTACTGTTGACAGGTTATATTTATTTATTTTATTTATCTTATTTATTTTTTTTTTTTGGCTTCATTTTTATTTGATTTTTCATGTATTTCTTATGTTCTTTTTTGTGTGTGTTTGTTTTTGTTCTTGATGTCTTTTTATATCTCCCCTCCTCAGAGAGGTGGGAGATATATTGTTTTTACTCGTAGGTTCCGTTACCAAATTTGTGTTCGCTTGTTTCCGAAACCACTGCACTCACGATATCCAAATTTCAGGATATATCAGTCTTCATGATCTATGTCCATGTACTTTTATGTACTACTTAGTCAAACTGTTAATGAGATATTTGCTGATTGAAATTGTTACTTAAAAAAGTATTTGTACTGATAACAGCCTGAACAGGTTGAAATTTAAAACCAACTGACGAATGAAATATAGTGAACAGATGAACCATTTTCAAGATGCCGGCCATTTTACTTTGAAAAATTATTAAATATTTCAGTACCTGCTTTGCATAATTCGTTCAATAACGATCATATTTTGTATAAATGTTCAGTAAGATGAGAGGAACGAATTTATGCACATTTCGTTTTATATTCAAAATGGCCACCATTTCCAAGATGACCGCCAAAATACGTAAAACAAACTTTTCTTCAACAAAAATGTATTTTAAGGCAAATTTTGACACTGCGAATTAAATGTGTGTGTGTTTTTTTATTTTTTTTTATTTTGATATTACCCCATTCAACTGTTCACTTTTCCATGTTACTGTATATATCTGTGTTAATAATATTTATATCTTTGTTGTCGAAGAGCGACCATGAACAGGTTGCATTTTATAAAGAGTAACTGACTTTGAAAGTTGGAGGTGGTAGCTCAATTCATAAAAATCATTTCAAACGCATGTTTTAATATACAAAAGCTTTATTCATATTTGTCCGAAATATGTTTTACTGTACGTTTCATCGTGGAATAAAAGCGTTTGTGTTGCTCATAGTGTTAAACACATGCATTCATTACGAATGTTCTTCAATCAATAATTTCTTACGTAGATGAAACTTAACAGAAATCATTTAGTTTTATAGGGGTTACACAAAACCCATTGGAGGGTGGTCATTTTCTACACGACACGCATATTTGACGTATACTATCGATAATTCATTAAGTACATACAGATCAACCAGTAAAGATTAAAAAACAAAACACACGTTTCTGATACAATGTATAAGGGTAGCTTTATATAAGGCATACATTGCTTTTTCATTTGAAGCCTTTAATAAGAAAATATTAAAAATTGACATGAAAAAACATACCAGTATATTTTTATGCTAATTTTATTTTATCTAAAAAAAATGTTTGAACATTTACAAATAGTATAAGCCACAGTATCTTTGATCGTGTCAGTGTAGGTAACACGGTGCGTACACCGTACTTCATTTAGCCTGATTTAAATAAAATTCGTGTTAATTTAAGAGTGACAGATAAACAGTGTGTAATACCAAAACTCGACGGGATTCAATTCGCATACACGTACCTGTATTAACACGTGTGTAATTCCAGATAAGATTAATAAAAGTCAGTCTTTTTATTACATATATTTTGTTTTGCATATGTAATGTGGCCGTTAACAGTACATATATACCAAGTCTGATATGGCAATTGCAAACTGCCTCGTTCTGAAATATCCATATAAGCCCGGTTAGCATCACGAGACTCTCATATCAGCCCGAGGCGCCAGCTGATTTTGAAAAAGTCATGCATTATTCTCTATTCATCTCAAATTGCATTACATAAATACAGGATATGTCATGTATCTTTCATATATTTTTCATCGAGATTTTCACCAGATTTATTATTTCAGCATTACATCTTTTATGAAAATTGAAACAACTTCAGATTATTCAAATCGACTTATAACTAATGTATTGGGGTTTCGATGATACTGATTTGAAGGTAAAGTCCCCAGTTACTTTAATTTGAAAAAAATCAATATATTGGTGATATTTTCAAATTGACATCTCGCCATTTTTGGTTACTAATTTCAAATGAAGTAAATCACCTAAGTTATTCAAAGTGATACTTTTTTATACAACTGGTTATTTTTAAGTTGTCTATTAACCCCAGATACTGTGACTTGTCACTTTCAAGGGATGAATATTGCCGAATTCTTTCGATATAACAAATTCGAAGTTCCGACTATTTTCATGATTTAAATAACTGTATCGAAGCTAATACTGAACCTTGTGACCTTTGCACACGACTCAATTATGCGCTACCTCCTCTGCCCAAAACCTAAACAAATGTATATCTCCTAAATATCAAAAAGGAAAAATATTTCTGACAATTTTTAAATATATCAAAGCTGAAAGCTAAGCAGTAAGCATGTGTTTTAGAGAATCAGTTTACGAATGTTTTTCTGTCAATTTTTCCTTACATCAATTCATTTCAACATTAATGCAAATGTTTTCCTTTTTGTAAATACATTCTCTCAAAACATTTGATTTTTCCACTTTATATCAAGCTTGGTCATGATAAACTAATAAAATAGCTTTCAAAACTTTTTGTCGCTTATAAAAATGTTATATTATGTTATTGTTCCTTTAAAAAAAACAAATTAAAATGAAAGTTACGCTACGATGACAACAGGTTTGCAGCATACTTGATTTCCTTATAGGCCTTTTCAAAAAAATCATTTGGTCCGCAAATGAAATAGTTCCGGATACCAACCCAACACGGCAAGTGTTGTTCATCCTGAACAGAGTTCATAGAAATGTTCGTATAAATTAGAAAACCATGTCATTGTTTAATGAATCACTGCACTAATTTTGTTAGAATTTAATGTGTTCAGGGTTTAAGTTGTGTATTGCTAGTCAACCGTACGAGTGATAACCAGAGGCGAAAAGTGTCTGTAACTCCATTTGATGGGAGAGTTAAAATCCAGGAAAAGATAACAACACTTTTTAAAAAGGGCTATTGATAATATATATGCTTAATTTAGAGTATTATTTATCAACAACAAGCTGGTATACCAATGGGAACGAATTGTGAAATTTTAAAACGGTTTAACTCACTATTTCTTTTAAAATGCCTGTACCTAGTTAGGACTATTGTGGTTTACATTTTTCCAGTGGTGTCCACCTTGTTTGTCTTTTTGCCTCTTGGATGGACCTCGGCTCTTGACAATTCTGTTCGATAATTAAGTTATGACCCCCATTATTTAACTGCCACTTTAAAATAGACCACTTAAACCGCTGACTTGTATACATTGTATACATTGATTTTAAGTGGGTATAAAATGAAATAAGCAATGAAAAGATATGGAGCAAAAACTAATGAGACAAAGTCTCTACAAACACATGGCAAAAACAAGTAAAGGAACAACGCTTCAATTGCCACTCTTCATCCTGAAGTACACTTTATTTCTTTACAAATTAATGCTATCTTTAAGTAGCATCAACATCAGATTACTTGTTCTGTCCAACAAGTGTTTGCAAAAAACTATCTACTTTATCTTATAGTAATTAGCTCGCCGGGACGAATGTCCGCAGAGCTATTGTCATACCCCCGGCCTCGGCGTCGTCGTCGGCGTCAGCAAAACTTCAACCTGGCTTGTGAAATTGAGACCCGAAGAGCTAGGATGTTGATATTTGGTATGTGACTTCAATGTTATGAGAGCTTTTTTCCGGTGCCACACTTGTAGACATTTTGACCTTGACCTAACCAAAAAGGCAATTTAAAAAAAAAGGTTTTATTGGTAGGGTTTTTATATTTGGTACGTAACTTCGTTATGATGAGGGATTTCTTGTGGTACTATATTCGTAGATATTTTGACCTTGACCTTGCCCTGAGGGCAATTTCTGAAAAACTTTAACCTTGCTTCTAGAAGGTAGGCTTTAGAGGTAGGGTGTTCATATTTGGTATGTAGCTTCCTTATGATTAGAGCTTTCTTTTAGTACTGTACTTGTAGACATTTTGACCTTGACCTTGCCCTTGGGGCGATTGTTTAAACTTTAACATTGCTTCTAGATTTAAGTTGTTTGGTGGTAGGGTGTTCATATTTGGTATGTAGTCTCCTTATGATGAGAGTTTTCTAGTGGTATCATATTTGTAGACATTTTACCTTGACGTTGCCTTGAGGGCAATTTAAAAAAAAAACTTTCACCTTGCTTCTAGATTTAAGTTGTTTAGAGATAGGGTGTACATATTTGGTACATGGCTTTATTGTGATGAGAGCTCTTCTGGTGGTACCATACTTGTAGACATTTTGACCTTGACCTTGCTGTGAGGTCATTTTTATGCCCCTAGATCGAAGATCGGGTGGTATATTGTTTTTGTCTAGTCTGTCTGTTTGTCCGTGCACCCGAAACTTTAACCTTGGCTATAACTTTTGAACTACGCAAGGTAGACATTTCATTCTTGGCAAGTGTATAGGTGTAGTCGAGAGGAACATAAATATGCAAGAAAAAATTTAGGTCAGGTCAAAAGTCAAGTTAACAGAGGTTAAAAAAAGGGAGAAATTGGCTTTTTTCACATATAACTGTAGAATCCTTATTATTTCTCCTATTGAGACGGAGTTTGTTTTAACGTTATTGCTAATACCATTGCGCAACTGTAGTAGGCCGACATATTTGAGGTAGCATTTACGGTTTTTGAGAAACAATAGGCCCAAGGGGGATAAACAGAAAAAAAAAGGATTTTTAATTTCTTTGTCTGATTTTGATGCAGTATTTTTCTGTAGGTTTATTATAGGATGTTTGAGCAGGCATTTAACAATTAAAAGCATTTCAATAGGGTTTCATCTGTTTTAGAATAAAGGGGTTGAATTGGGTGTTTTCATGGTAATTAATTTTTGAACCATGTAATACTTGGCAAGTGTATATGTCTTGTCAAGAGGAACATTAATGTGCAAAAAATTATGTCAAAGGTCAAAGTCACAGAGGTCAAAAAGGGGTAAAATTGGGTATTTTCATATATTTTTTACTGTAGAATCTGAGGCCATATGTAGTGTTTCACAAACACATCTTGTTTTAAAAACTTGAACCTGCTTCTAGAATTTAGTTGTTAGTGATAGGGTGTTCATATTAGGCATGTGACTTTCTAATGATGAGAGCTTTCTGATGGTACCTTTCTATAACTTTCAGATTATTGTGCATTGAGGTCACTCCAATCCCCAGCGAGCTATGTTGTCTTCTGTCAACTCTTGTTTTAGATTTGTTCATTCTTATGATATATTGACTGATAAATAAGAACTCTTATCTTTATTTTTTTTTTCATTTTCACTCTCAAGTTTTTTTTATTCTTCTTTTTTGTCCCTTTCTTTTTTTCATTTATTTTATATTTAATTGAATTCACATATTTACTTGTTTTTGTTTTTATTATTTGGAGATATCAGCGATAAATTCGATAACTAGTGTACAATCATTTTGTTTTAATTATCTAGAGAGGGGAAATATTTCTTTATTTTCTTTAAGCCAAGAATCTATATGTAACACATTTTTCGTGATTTGAATTTTGTTAACAGTCGACATTCAATACAAAATATATATTGGTATATTACATTAATTACGTCAGAGGTATGCAGATAGTCCTATTGTTCATGTACAGGAGCATTCCTTTCTGTTGTTGCTATCTCAAAAATTCTGACATTAATACTTCATGTTTTCTACAATCTCCCAATAAATCTTTAAAACATAGTGGCAAAAGATATCAGTTGTGTATTGATTTAAGGTTGTAATAGCTTAGCTACTATTTATAATACTAAATAATTTCTTTGAGGCGCATCTCCTCTGAAACCATACCAAGTCAAAACTATTTGTGATATGACCAATAAATTTAGTATTATGTACTTCCTAAGTTGGCCTGCAAAATATTCGATTTCCCTAAGAAAAAAATATCCCAATTCGGAGATCATCATCGTTTCGAGTCTTATTGTTTTCACGCATACTGAGTATTTCAAAGTAATACAAAGGTGAAACTGAAAGCTCATTAGATAGAAACTTACTTGACAGATTAGTCTACCATGATCCTGCTTAATTTGTATTGTAAATTCGTCATTTTGCTTAACTATTTCAACCCTTTTTACTCAAATGCACTACTTTTAAAAATAAATTGGCGTTGAACGTGTTCGAAATTTTGAACGGGTTACCCTAATCCCAACTGGTATTTGTCGGTCATATCACAGCCCCTAGAAAACAGCTCTGACCGACGAATCGAAGTAGGGATTAAGGATACTCGAACCATTGGAAACACAAACAACCGACCTCCACCCCCCCCAAAAAAAAACACCGAACATTTTTAGTAAGATAATTATGTGACAACCATTTGATTTTAAGCGGATAGGGGGATGGCTTGGAAGATTTTAATTGAAAAAAAAATGGTTTGAAATTTGTTGACAATGCAATTTCTCATTCAATTAAGCATTCATTTTTTTCATATGGTTGAGAATATTTGTTTCTTTTTTCATTAAAAATGAAGTGATAATTACTAATTTCCAAATTCTTTAAGTACCCCACTCCCCACCATCCCCACCCCTATCAAACACAAATGGTTGTCCTCTAAAAACTATATTGTCAAATATAACTATAATATAACTAAGGGGAAGAACTCAAATATAATATGGAAAACAAAACTCAAGTAACTAATAATGGTCACATGTTTACATAGAAGAGAGAGAGAGAGAGAAAGAGAGGGGGTGGGGTGGGGAGTTACATGGTCATGATGGTAATGCAATGCTCTCATTTGAGTTTTTACTTAAATGTACTACAGTTATGTCATAGGCATCAATTCGCGGGTTACCTCTAGTTTGATCAAATACTTCTGATTTATGGAGAAGCCCTCCTAAAACATACGCCAAAATTCTATATTCAGACAATCTAATATACTTACACGTCTTATTTCACACACAGTCTGATCTTTGTCGTAACAACTGTCGTAACACCATTGAAAATTACCTCCGTCATTCCGTATTTGCACACATTCCACAGAATTGGCGTTTGAGCAAAGACCTGGGCCTACTTTATATGGAAAAATGTATTTATTTTTTTTAAATTGAAACAATAAAAGAATTGAACTTATTTATTGCTCATAAAAGCAAAGAGATCAGACACAAATTAAACGAGGTGTATTGAATCTGCTCTCACTAGAAGAAAATATTTTATATATGACATGTAATGAGATAGTGACATCTTCGTACTATGCACCAAATTCAAGAATTGTCTTGAATTTGTGTATCTACATTAATGTATATTAAGTATGAGAAAGGATATTAAAGTATCTTGGTAAGACTAGATCATTCGAAATACTGATTTGTCGACAACATATCGCTTCATTGGTAAATTGCAGACTCTTTTTTTTAAATTTCAATAGGCATTGTCCGAGTCTAAATGTGCCAAAATGGATAAGCTATCCATTACTTAAAACGGTAAACAGATCACGTAGTTCTTCTTGAAAAAATGAAAGGATATAGAGTAAATGTACATGAGTCTCTGACATGATAGAATCAAGCAATGGAACAACGCTTTAATTCTTGTAATTCATCTTGAAGTCACCACGAGACATTCAACAATGACAGCTTAAAATGTCAAACATTTGTTTAAAATATCCTACATATTCGTGAATATACGCAACTTCCGGTTTAAATATTTTTGAAAATTTAATGAGATTTGCAATCCCTGAGTGCATGTTATTATTGATAATCTTGCACTTAGTGTAAATCTGTAAATCGTAATAGTAACTTCAGATTTTTTTGTCTTTACCACGATTTGAGAGATCGTTACAATATTTAACATTTGAGAATATCCATTTTGGTGAAGATACAGAGTTTATTACTGGACTGAAAACGACGACTTTGATATGATTCGAGTTTTTCATTGACAGTGTGACGGGTATCACCCGAGAAGCAGCTCATGATTACCTATGATATTCTTGGGTTTTTGTTGGAGTTAAAACTGTCAGTACTTTAGTTTGATCACACCAAGTCTGTTAGTATTTAGATTTTTTTTTGTGGTACATGTTTGTCCTTGTAATTGTCTTTTTCCTTTGTACTACATGTAATTACAGTTAAGAAAGGTAACACGTACCATGGATTTAAACTTGTTTTGTCCCAGGGCTAGAAAATGACAGTTGATGATCAGCTGCAGTGCAGGACTTTGTACACTTTATTTAGCCGTATGTGAAGCGGTTCCATGTATGGAGCAGACCATTCTTATATCCAGATATTGAAGGGGTTCTTACTGTTAATGCTGTAAGATTTGTGGCGTTCTTCCTAATCCTTTTTCTTTTTTAATTTTGTTTTTGTTTTTGTTTTTTTTTTTTTGTGTCTTTGTGTCTTAGTTTCTATAAATTTAAAATAAAAGGATATGGAATGAGACACATGAGGCAAAGTCTGTACAAATACATGATTCAATAAAGCAATGGAACAACGCTTTTATTATTGTTCTTCATCTTGAAGTCATCATGAGGCCTTAAACAATGAGCTAAGCTCAAACTCATAGTAAGTTCAAGACGGCCCTAAGCACCGTTTTGAGTGGAATCCTTTGCTAAATATCAAGCAATGCGACATAAATATATCTCCTCTTCTGTTCTAGGATGCGGGGTTTGACAGCAAACATAAAAGGAATTGGCAAAGTGTAATCACAACTGCTGTCATCCGTTGCCCGGCAAAAAAACCCATAGAAGACAANCTATGTAAAATCCTTAAATTTTAAATTTCAGATTTTGCTTTTAAATGCACGGTGACCCCCAAATTTTATTTTACATTTTGAACTATAATATAATTATGTTTCTACACAGAAAATTTCACAAAATTCTATAATAGGAAATTAATACCCTGCAGACACCTTAAACAATGAGCTAAGCTCAAACTCATAGTAAGTTCAAGACGGCCCTAAGCACCGTTTTGAGTGGACTCCTTTGCTAAATATCAAGCAATGCGACATAAATATATCTCCTCTTCTGTTCTAGGATGCGGGGTTGACAGCAAACATAAAAGGAATTGGCAAAGTGTAATCACAACTGCTGTCATCCGTTGCCCGGCAAAAAAACCCATAGAAGACAATCACAGGGCACTCCTCGAGTAAACTGAAATAAAACTTGGCATAATACAAACAATAAAACAATATGATGAGGGCACTGTCAGCAGAATCTGAATCGAAATTTTTGAATTTTTCATTTTAAAATTTCCCCCTTTCTCTGTTTTTTGCTTCAGTACTTGTTTGCCGGTGTATTTTTACAAACAAGCGACACTTCCTGTCTCAAAAGTTTGATTTGTTGAGTAAACTTATGTTTTGCCTTTTGCTCCTAATCTATACGACAAGCTTGGTGATTTTTATTTCCCAATTGTAAACTTTCCCTTTCTATACAGCAATGTACCTGACTCTCCAGCCTATGGAGTTTACATTTCACAGTTGATTCGTTACTGTCGAGAGTGTAGTTTGTACATTGATTTTTTAACAATGCAAAAACAATGTCCCAAAAGCTGCTTTTTCAGGAATTTGTTCATCAATTGTTAATTTCATCCCTAAAGAAATACTCTGGCCGTCACCATAACATCATTGACAGATATGACGTGTCAGTAACTCAAATGAAAACTAGATTCACGTCTTCCCGGATTTGACTTCCAATTTTGACATTCTCCTAGATTGTCTCACGTACAGTGTAACGGGTGCTGTTAACAGAGCAGGACATGCTTTCCCATCCGGAGTACCTGATGTCACTATCAGTTTCACTTGAGTTCACACTTTCAGTGCCTTAATTTTTAACGTTGTGTTTTCTATTTCTGGGCTTTGTACCTGTCCAACGTCATTGTTTTCTGTGTATAATGTCATTGTTTTCTGTATCTCCGTTTTTGGCCATGTCTTTGTAAATTCCTCTCCTTTGTTCCTTCGGTATTTTACTGCCGTTGTTAAGTATCAATAAACCTTTGAAAGTAAACTCACTGTTCGCAAAATTTGCTAAACTGAATCCGTTTGGAGGCTGGGAGGTTGGATACATTGCAACACTACTTCCCCCATTATCTTTTGCACCAGTCCATACAGTTTTTAAACCACCTGTAAAAATTTCAAAATCTCATTATCAAAATACATATTGTAGAATTAAATAGTGTGCTTACAATTACATAGTCTCGGTAAACCTCGAAATTTGAAATGTGAAAAATTTAACTATCTCGATTTGAGAAATATTCGCAATAAACTGGAAACAATTAAAGACTATATATAAACAACCTGTAAACTTACTTGGTATAACGTGCGCATACACAAGCAGAGCTTCCAACATGGTATCCGGTCTCCACAGCTCTGAACCGTCACCTGCACACCTGGCCTGAAAAGTCACAAAGACTAAAAGCTCTTTTTCCACTAAGTCCTCAAATCTAGAGGTCGAGTTTAATAATTAACTAGAGAATGTGTATAAAACACGGATGCCCCGCCGATAAATTAATTGCAATAAATAACCTAAGGCGTCAAATTGTTTCACGATCGCTAAAAGGAATCGAGAATTAATATTACAAATAACTGTTTAATAAATATTGGATATGATTAATCAATTAATATCCTTTATTGAGGGACCCTAACAAAATGTAAAAGCATAGAATGTATATCAGGTTATAGAATTATCTATTGATTACCATGTCGAGTTATTTGAATAAACATCAATGTAATATAATGTGTAGCTGTAAAGAAATGGCACAAAATGCAAACATTTAACAAAGTCATTTAAGCATAAAAATGTGGTTATGCCTTTTTTCTGTCGATATTGCCAATGTCCTTGGATCGATCGTTTTAGACTTACGGTTCTGTTATCATTCACTTTAGAGCCATCAAAATTGTCAAAGAATTGGTAAGCTCTCAGCCAGATGATTAATTTGAAGAAATATCAGTATTATGAGTTGAGTAGTAGTTGAGAAATGGCCTAAAACACAAAATGTAACAAAAGTTACTGAACTGTAAAATGTAGGTCAAGAACACCTAGTTGTCAATTATGTAGTGCTGATCAAGGCAATCGATTTGATGAAAATTATTGTGGTATGAATTATGGTTGTTAGGAAATGGACATAAAAGCAAAAATAATCAAAGATACTCAAGCTCAAAATGAAGGTCATGGATAATTCATTGTTGCTTAATTTTGCAGCACTAATTTAGGTGCATTTACCGATTTAATATTATCAAACTAACACAAGAGGCTACTTATATATGGATCTAAACGCAAAACTTAACATCGGGGCGTACGGACGTAGGTATGTACGTACGGAGGGGTAAATCTTTATGCCCCTTCCGCATTAGTGGTGAACCCTGGAAAATATTGAATGCTGTCACAACAATCAGTGAAATTGTAATGAGATTCATTTCTTATCTTATTTTTTAAAGATATCTACTAAGTAATGATTAAATAAGAACCATAACCACAGCATGTAAATAACTGACCTATAGTATTTGAATCAGAAATTGAGAATCATTCTTATTAATTATCAGCATTTTCTTAAGCATACAGTCAATCTTGCTGTAAAGGTCACCTCACCTCAGCAAAAACCTGTCTTATCAGTTCACTCTTTCTTTTTTGGCCCACTTGTATTTATAGCTTTGTATTTTCAACCCCAGCTCTCTTATAAGGTCAGTCTTTTTTGTCCCCATGAATGACTTCTATAACAGGTTTGACTGTTTTATTATCATTATTTCTAATTGAAACGAGAGAATAAGACGAATAATTTTATACATGAGATAAAGATATTCCGATCTTTCATTTTGATCGAATGTAAGTACCCATTTCTTCCGTTGTCGTATGAGATTTTAAAGTCTATGAAAACTGCAAGTTCCGTTTCCGGTTTTTGTCATATACTTGCAGATTTCATACGGGGGTTTACATGTTTATGAGATTTTAAAGTATGCGCCGTACGACGGAAATATTTTAAAATATGATTTTTGTATAGAATTTAACGTTGGTATATGATTATAGGAACCAAATGATTTATTCAGCTTTTAAAAGTATTAACATGACAAACCAATAATTATAAGTTGACGATATAAAGAAGTAATCAGAGGTTGACGGGATAGTGTGGCCAAGTTTTGCAGTAAATTGATTTTCAATATTCAGACACAACTTTATTTCTAAAAAGGTGCAAAATGTATGCATTTGTAAACAACCTGTAGGCAGAAAAAAATTAACAGGGCAACATTTATGAATTTTTACTGTGAGGGGGGGGTCAGGGGCTTACCCTTTCTAAAAAAACATTTTTTTGTGTGTGGGTAAAATTATGGTTATCTCTATAATTAAAATAATTAAAATCAATATTAAATGAATTCAACATTTTTATATTTCCCTGAAATCCTGTAACTTCTATGGTTGTTACTGTTTTATAGGATAAACTAAGGAAATTATTACCAACCATCCAATAGAGAACCTAAATGGTCAGAATAAATCTATAAGCATAAGGTATTATTGTCAAAATGAAAATTTTATGACCCAATCTGACCACAGATAGCCATGAATGATCATTGTTTCTAATCGTAACTATTTTCACAGCCATGAAATCTGCAAGCTAGCATAGGGTCAGAATGATATTTAATGACCCAACCTGACCACAGAGAGCCATAAATTATCATAATTATTAATCGCAACTTTTTTTACATCCATGAAATCTGCAAGCATAAGGTCAGAATGATATTGTATGACCCAACCTGACCACAGAGAGACATAAATGATCATAATTATTAATCACAACTATTTTTACAGCCATGAAATCTGCAAACATAAGGTCAGAATGATATTGTATGTCCCAACCTGACCACAGATAGCCATAAATGAACAAAATTATTAATCACAACTGTTTTTTTCACAGCCATGAAATCTGCAAGCATAGGGTTAGAATAACATTTTATGACCCAACCTGACCACAGATAGCTATAAATGATCATAATTATTAATCGCAACTATTTTCACAGCCATGAAATCTGCAAGCATAGGGTCAGAATAACATTTTATGACCCAACCTACAACTATTTCCACACCCATGAAATCTGAGAGCATAGGGTAAGAATAACATTTTATGACCCAACCTGACCACAGATAGCCATAAATGATCATAATGATTAATTGCAACTATTTCTTCACCCATGAAATCTGTAAGAATAAGGTCAGAATAACATTTTTTGACCCGCTCACTTAAAAATAACAGTATATTTTTAGAATTTTTCATAAAAATTTTACTATAGCTATGAAAGTAAAATCAACCCATATAACCATTAAGGATCATTATTTTTAATTGCTTGCAACTTTTAACATATTTCCCACTTCCCACTGACAGCAATTGATTTGTTACTTATAATAACCATTATTTTTCTACCTGTTTTAGGTGACCAAACGGTCATCAGGCTTATGCCTACTAATTGGAAGGAACTTTAATATATTTCTTTATGAAATACAATCATTTTGTTTTTATTTTATTAATTTTTTTCTTTTTTGCTTTAGAATCTAAATATTTAAATCATGCAATCCATTTTCCTCATAATTAATAATCACGCTTCACGCTGAATCTTCATGGGACTAATGTAATCATATAACTAAAAAGTCCCGGGCTGAAAAAGACTCAAAATGACGGATGTTTCAAAGAAACCCATATTCATAAAGTATCTACAGAAATACACAAGTACTTTAAGCCTATAAATGACTTCATGCAGTGCATTTTTTACTTTAATGATGAAATCCGTGATTTACTTTCAGTTTCGCTAGATTACAATCATTTACATACATAATTTAATCTGAAAGAAAATTAAGACCAATAGTGCTTATTGTGATTAAGAAAATGTAATGTTTCGCAAAACCATCGCAGTTTGAATAAACAGTGATTTTCCGCACATTTCACAATTCCGGAACTTGCAATTCTCATGCCGGAAGTTAACACGACCAAAACCGGAACCGGAACTTGCAGTTTTCATAGACTTTAAAATCTCAAACGACACCGTAAAATACGACAAAAAACATCTGGAAACATATACTGTGCGAGAAACGTCGTCGCAATCTGAGCGTACCTTACATTGTGTTTTATGACATATAGTCATGGCTACGGTAATTGTATCACAAAAATAAACACTTATGGTTGGTCATTTACTCATGGGAGACAAGGTCGAATGCATCGATCTTACATGGGTCGTCTCACATTGCAACCCATTATTTACGGAAGAAATGCATCATACCGACAGACAAGCCCATTATACTAACAGGACATGACAACCAGAAAAATACAGACAGAACGGGACATCATAGCAACTAGAAAGGGCAGCTACTCTTCCATACCATACCTACAATTTTGTAAAACAAACCCACGGGCCAACACAAACAGACTTCTTTATCATTTTGACAGACTAGTAAAAGAAACCGACAGGTCAGGATAAGAGGATTCAGTGTTGAGCGGGTATTTGGTATACTTACAAAATACGACATGCTGGCAACACTTGTGCATCATATTGACACGTTGGGCCTGGGTGGCCGAGTGGTTAAGGTAGTTCTACTATCTATATAACCACTGTAGTCTATCACCACTGTGGTGTGAGTTCGCGCCCCACTTTGTACTTTACAAAAAATGGTTCACGCGACTTACAATCGTAAGTGATAAAGTATATCAGTTACCTGCCAAAGGTCGGCAGTTCTCTCCGGGCACTCCGGCTTTCTTCCTCACTAAAACTGACCGTCATGAAATAGTTGAAATACTGCTGAAAGTAACGTTAAACCCCATATCAATAAATCAATCATTCATATTGACAATTATGTGTTATAACATACAGAAAGGGTTAATAATACTGGTACACCATACCGACAGGACGGATAATCAGTTTAGAGTTAAGAGTAATAATTGTACTTTCAAAATGGGATAACATAAATAACACTTCATATCCACAGGGAAGGATAAAACTAATATAGCAATTCGACAGGACACAAACAAAGGATAAAACTGCAGAATGGAAGAATGATGCCCCGTCTCCTTGAAATCGAAACCCCAAATCATTAAAAGCACGTCTATGAATAATATAAATATATCAAATATTTATAAAATAGGATCTGTCTCCTTTGATAAATAGGTATTGGGACTGGTTTGTTTTTGATATAATGCAGAATTCCCACAAATAATTTGCGAAACAATCATATATGCAATGATATATTTTTAGCAAATGTGACCTTGACTTCGGTGCTACCAACCTGGAAATAAATAACGTTTTGTCTTGGGTGATAAGCAAGCATGAGACCAAAGTTTGCTATTGATACAATGCAAGATACTCAAGTTATCATGTGGAAGCTAAAAATTTCTTGTGCAATTTTAGTCTATTTTTAGCAACTGAGACCTTGACATTGGAGTACCAACCCAGAAATTGTTAGAGTTCTGTCTTGGGTGATAAGTACGTATGTGACCAAGTGACTCAAGTTATCATCCGGAAACCGAAATTTCATTGAAATTTAGTTTACTTTTAGCAACTGTGACCTTGACTTTGGGGATACTAACCTGGAAATCAATAGGGTTCTGTCTTTGATGATAAGTTATCATGTGACCAAGTTTGGTTTTGATCCTATGCAGGATCACTGAAAGTTTGGTTTATTTTCAGCAACTGTGACCTTAACTTTGGGGGTACAAACCCAGAAATCAATATAATATGGCTCTGTCATGCATGTGATCAAGTTTGATTTTGACTGAATGCATAAGACCGAAGTAATCATCCGAAAACCAAAATTTTATTGAAATTAAAGTCTATTTTAGCAACTGTGACCTTGACCTAGGGAATACCAACCTGGAAACGGATAGGGTTCTGTCTTAGGTTATAAGTATGCATGTGACCAAGATTGGCTTTGATCCGATGCAGGATACTCAAGTTATCCGGAAACCAAAATTTTATTGAAATTTTAGTCTATTTTTGGCAACTGTAACCTTGACCTTTGGGATACCAATCTGGAAATCAATAGAAGTCTGTCTCTGATGATAGGAAAGAAAGCTTGTGACCAATTTTATTTTTATCCTATGCAGGATACTGAAGTTATCATCCGGAAATAACAAATTTATTGAAATTGTAGTCTATTTTTAGCAACTGTAACCTCGACCTTAAGGGTATCAACCTGGAAAACGATAGGGACTTGTCATAGGTTATAAGTAAGCATGTGATTAAGTTTGGTTTAGGTCCGATGCAAGATACTCATGTTATCATACGGAAATAAAAAATTTATTGAAATATTAGTCTATTTTTAGTAACTGTGTCATTGAACTTGGGGATACCAACCTGGAAATCAATTGGGTTCTGTCTCTGATGAAAGTAAGCATGTGACCAAGTTTGGTTTTGATCCTATGCAGGATACTCAAGTTATCATCCGGAAATTAAACTTTTATTGAAATGTTTTGTCTATTTTCAAGAACTGTGACCTCGACCTTTGGGTATCAACCTGAAAATCGATAGAATTCTGTCTTTGGTAATAGGCAAGTATGTCACCAAGTTTGGTTTTGATCCGATGAAGGATACCTAAGTTATCATCCGGAAACCAAACTTTATTTTTAGCAACTGTGACCTTGACCTTTGGGGTATGAACCTGGAAATCGATAGGATTCTGTCTTGGATTAAAGGTAAGCATATCACTAAGTTTGGTTTGATCCGATGCAGGATACTCAAGTTATCATCCGGAAACCAAAAAGATGGACGAATGGACGGAAGGACGTACGGATCAGGGTAAACCTTTACCTTAATACCCCCGACCACCGGTGGGGACATAAAAAGACTTTACTTTACGTTTGGTAATTTTTTGCCTCGTTATGCACTGTGCACTTGCAATAATGACCTAACAACAGGCCAAAATTTCTCACTTATAATATGTACATGTATATACCTTAGCCTCATCAAACTTCACAGCATTTCCGTAGTATCTATAACATTTTCCTTCACCATTCATTACTGTGGTATAACCAGCTGGACATGGACGCTCCATACATATAGCTGAAATTGAATCCCATTCATTAAAGTCATGTGACTCAACTTTTGACACTTGATTGGGATATCATACAATAATATTTCTTCTGTAAAATGTTTAGAAAAACTATTGAAATAATGATATCGTCGTTTATTTCTGGTTTTTAAAAACAAATTCGATGACCAATACTTTCCTTTTCTTTCCAGACAGCATTTATTAACCCTAAGATACTATTTTAATATCTTTACTTTGGTTTTCCTGCAAAAAAGCAAAATGCCGGTTTTTCTCATGCATTTTTTTTGTGGCATTTTCGGCTTTACTTACTCTAAAACCTGCACGGCGACCCCGTTAAGAGGAGATCTTTAAATGTATTTTTACTTGGTTCTATACCGGATTATTGTCTGGCTGTCAGGTATCTTGGATTATTTACAGGTATGAATGTCAGTATTCTTGGAGGAAACTTCCAAGGGACAATTTCTAATAAGTTTGGATTCTATTTGCCCAGGACTAGGTGATTTTATATAATCGACATTGTTTATAATTTCATAAGGTACAATTGTTTACTTGCTTTAAAATATGAAATAAAATTAGGGGCTCACCGTTTATTTGAGAGCAAAAACTTAATGAAACATTTAAGGGGTTTACTTAGAAATGACACAATGTTTACTATATGAAGGAATATCTTGAAAAATCTATTTTTTCTTGTTTTTTTCTTAATTAGTACATAGTTAGATATGAAATTTGGGGATGACCATTGAAAACAAAGAAATATAAATGTGTCTAGTGATATTTATATGAAACTAGTATAGTGTGTGTCCCAAAACCCTGACTGCAGAATTTCATGGAAATAAGATTTTCATCAAAAACAAAAGGGAGCTTCCTTTGATCAGGACCAACCTTGAGTTTATCATATAAATCCCTGATGGGAATTTTTATTTATTGTACGACGTACAGTTAATTCTCAAAATATGCACTTTTTCATATAGAGATGAAGTTTTTTCCAAAAAATCATTTTCAGATTTTTCACAAAAACGAAAGGGAGCTTCCTTTGGTAAAGTTCAACCTTGTGTATCAAAATCATTAAAATCCCTGAAGGCAATCTTGAGTTATTGTACGACATAGAGCTAATTCTCAAAATATGCACCTTTTCATATAAAAATGAAGTTTTTTCCCAAAAATCATTTTCAGATTTTCCACAAAATTTAAAGGGAGCTTCCTTCTGTAAAGTTCAACCTTGAGTATCAAAATCATTAAAATCCCTGAAGGCAATCTTGAGTTATCGTGCGACATAAAGCTAATTCTCAAAATATGCACCTTTTCATATAAAGGTAAAGTTTTTTCCCAAAAATCTTTTTCCAATTTTCTTCAAAAACGAAAGGGATCTCCTTCTCTCAAGTGCAACTTTGAGTAAAAAAGATCATAAAAATCCGTAAAGGCATTCTTAAGTTATCATACGACATAGGAAACGCTGACGGACGGACAGACGGACGGACGGACAGGCTGATTACTATAGGGCGCCGCCATATTCATGGCGGGGCCCTAATGAATTTCCCTAACATGAACAGTAATACTCCAGATTCTTCTGCTTACGGAGTGTATGTTTTACATCTGATTCATAGTTATCTCTGCGATCGATTTATTAATAAAGGCTTCACAAAACTCCGTCTCATTTCACGATCATTAAACAAGTTCTTTAATAGATATCAGGTCCTTGTGGAAGAATTCGAAGTTTCGGTCTGAACTCTGATTCAAGATGCTTTCTTTACTTAATACTGCTTTAAAATATGAAATAAAATTAGGGGCTTACCGTTTATTTGAGAGCAAAAACTTAATGAAACATTTAATGGTTTACTTCGAAATGACACGGTTGTTGACTTTATGAAGGAATAGCTTGAAAAATCTATTTTTGCATGCTTTTTTTAATTAATATATAGTAAGATATGAAATTTGGGGATGACCATTGAAAACAAAGAAATAAATTGTAAAATGTGTCTA
Organism: Modiolus philippinarum; assembly: GCA_002080025.1. NCBI lineage: Eukaryota > Metazoa > Mollusca > Bivalvia > Mytilida > Modiolidae > Modiolus > Modiolus philippinarum. Next base: position 79,977 of record MJUU01025137.1, read on the forward strand.
CTGATATTTAGATGAAATGAATTTCCCTAACATAGACAGTAATATTCCAGCTTCTCCTGCTTACGGAGTGTATGTTTTACAACTGATTCATAGATATCTCTGCGATCGAGTTATTAATAAAGGCTTCACAAAATTTCGTCTCATTTCACGATCATTAAACAAGATGCTTTCTTTACTTAATACTGAGATAATCATTCCTTATAACTGTCTACGAACTTTCAATGGTATTTGCTGTTGAGTTGCTACCGGACACTACCGCACACTACCGCAATGGAAGGGGAAGTTTGGCTAGCCATAAAACCGGTTTAGCCCACAATATATTTTGAAATGCCTAAACCAAGTCAGTACTATTGCGGTCTACAATTTTGGCGGTGGTTTCCACCTGATTTGTCCTTCCCTTTGTAATTACTGTGTTTTCCTTTGAATCAAGCACCAGATATACATCTCATACTGTTTAGTATTTTACGAAAGGATATGGAGTAAATGAACATGAGACCATAACACATAATGTAAACTCCAACTGCAATTAAGTTTAATGAGCTGTTTGGCCATTTCGCAAATTAAGTCCTCATCAGTGCTTTTGTCAATGAAAATGTTGAACTTTGGAATGTTATATATTTGTTGATTATTCAAGTGTCTGCAAACGAAATGAATTAACTTTGGAAAAACATGGCAGAAAAATACATGTTGAAACTAGATTGGTTTAGGTCCACAAAGCTTGATATCGAATTTTCTTCCTAAAATACTTTAAGGTCAAATGCCAATTAGATATGTGATTATTTACAAATATGCAATATGAAACTTATATTAAAAAAGAAGAGAACTACTTCTACTTATTACAGGTATTCTGTTTCACCGGAATCACAAGGACACGAGGAAGAGACGAATCCCCTAACTTTGACACTCAAGGTCAAGGTCACAATGGCTAATTCTTTTTCTCCACACACCCTTGACTCAATAATATTCATACAAAAAATACTTAGGACTAAAGCTTTGCCAAGGAGAGTAAAATGATAATGTAGTATTAGATTTAGGTCTCAGTGACATAATGCTTTTTCGCAGAAAACAGCAATGACGAATCGCATTTATATATGATCAACCTAACACCCTAAGCATTCACATATAAATAATCACATATCTAAAACACAGATTGATTGATTGATTGTTTGATTGAATATGTTTAACGTCCACTGGACAATAATATTTCAGCTATTACAAAACGAGAACAAGTTTGTTAATAAATAATAGGTTTGGGGTATGGAAAGGGTAATGGGACGAGAAATTCTGACTGCCACTTGAATAGTAGTGTGAATTCGAAAGGGACGGGGAATTTTGCCTTGTAGCCAATCACCTATGGACCACTCAAAAGAGAGCTTGCTACAAGGGTTCTTTAACGTGCAGGAAGCGTGGGATTTCTTCCAACACGTGGACCTGAGTTTACATCCCATCCGAAAGATGGGTTGTGTATTTATTCATCCCGAACAACCACGGATATACAGTTTTGGAGGGGTTTTGGAATATTGGGTGCTATTTTTATATCCCGGTGTTCCTTTGGGGTCAAAACATAGATAAGACAAGACCAAGGATGGCATGAGAAATATTATTCATTTGCAAATGTCAAAAATTTAAGCCAAATGGTTATTAAACCATAAAATCTTCAGCATGCCAGATGTTGAATTTTTATTGACGAACTATAATGGACTGATTCAGAAATGCTATGGCATTATGAGATTATCATTGTTCTGAACGTTATTGATGGGTCAAAACATATTTTACGAGGACACTGAATTCGCGCAACGTTTTTCACGAGCACGTGCATTTAAACTCTGCATTGGTCCAATACTTTGCCGCTTAACTTATCATCTGATACAAAGCATCTGTAACGTACGACCGAAAACACATAAATTTACAAAACCTGTTATTTCAAATTCTAATTTCTCCAAGTCGGTTACGGTACTATCTTACCGAAAAAAATGTGTGTCCCTCTTACGCTTCCTTAGAAAAAAATGTCCCCAAGACGTTTCTTGGTTATCAACAGTTACAAAAATTTTTTTTTATATAAAAACTTGTCAGGGGAAGAGACAATCACGAAAGTTCTTCCAACAAAGACATTACAAACAGTGTTAAAAATTAAACAAGCCATCCTCAACGAAGTTATTATAGGAATAAAAGTAATTTTGGAGGAGTTTATCGATGTGTAAACGCGGCCGACTCACTCACAAACTAAATAAAGTCCGAGCGACTTTATGTAGAGTTTGTGAGTGAAAGGCCGCGTTTACACATCCAT